>JBBPBS010000106.1:4555556-4570507 GCA_037974835.1 Cicer judaicum | reverse complement strand
ATGATAAATATTTATCTAGAAAAATATCCAATCAAAGTTAATAGTCACATGTAGTTAATTTTAGATTTTCTCGTAAATTAACTCTTTTTGTCTCATAAAATTAACTGTATTATTTAACTAATTAATACTATATTAAATACTTCACCTTTAAATATTTCAATGTCTCTAATTATAAGCATCACTTTAAAAAAAAATAGTCTCTAAATATAAACTGCTAAATACATTTATTTATATAAAAATACCCTTATCTAAACTACTAATTATTATTTTATACAAATTATATAATTAACATCTATAAATTTAAATTGTTCTTATTTAATCATTTAATAATATCGAGATCAATATGAAATTCAGTTTTACCATATATCATAATTCAATATCACTAGACTCCATATAATTAATCAACATTTAGTTTTTATCGTAGTATTACACTTTGTGTAATAAATGCATTAATATTTAGTAATATTAATTAGGTAAAATAATTATTTTATTTCTTTTATTTTCAGTATGACTTATTTCTTTTATTTTGACTAAGTTTATGATATTTTCTTATGTGAAATAAATAAACAACAATAATACATATATATTATAAACTTTTATATACCTATTAATACTTCGGTACTTCGTTTGATCTCTATTTTTTTTTTACCACATTTATAATACAATTACTGTTTATTTTTTATTTTTTTTTTCTTCTAAAAAGTGTATATAGTCAATAAACATTTTTCGTAAATGTGATATTTATGGTGACATAAGGAGAATATGAACCATAGAGTATAGACAATCACGCGCTATAGGGATGTACCCGGCCAGGTTTTGAGTCAAGAATAAAACATCATAAAGAGTGTACCATATTTAGCTAGGTAAAAGGATAATACCAATTGGGTGGGTTTCAATGAAGTTAGATTTCTTGCAGTAGCTAATTTCCTGCATTCACGTATGGTAATTATCTGATTTCATTTAGATGGTCTTATAAAATGCTGATTTAATTATTATTGTATAAATTAAAATGTTGAATGTGAATTTAAACCGTCTGATTTTAATCATACGATCACGATTGTGTGAATGCATGACTGCGTCATTTTTGTGACTGCACTAAATCAAGATCCGGTCTCAAGAGACGACAAGCTAAATCATATTCGGATAAAGCCGAATCTTACTATTTATTTCCAAAGAAGAATATCAACAATAAACAATGTCATAAATAAAAAATAAAAAATAAATAAATGTTGGTCTTATCCACCACCTCACACCTTCTTTTCTTATAAATATGCAATATGCAATTCAAACATATCCCAAAATATATCAATCCATTTTGAAGTTTCAAGAAAAAGGACACAACTTTGTTATTGTAATTTGCACTAAAGTGTTTATATTTTGAAGATCAAATTAGTGAGATGGAGCAAATAAAGAACAATCCAATGTTTGAAGCACAAAAGAAAAGATCATTTCATGATGAGTACGATGCTGGCGGTTCTTTCTTCTCTTCCTCATCTTCTGATTCTGAACTTTCAAATGGTTCATCATTAGAATCTGATTCGTTTGAAGAAGTAACATCCCCAACTTCATCTTCTTCATCGTCATCAACTGATCAACTTGTAGCTGATCCATTGAATGACATGTCATCTCTGTTTCAACAACTTCCCATGAAGTAAGCTTCATGATTTCTTATGGATTTTACTTTTTCTTCCCATTTTTGTTTCTCAGCTATTGTTTTAACTTATGGGTATGCTAAAGTCTGTGCCTATCTTATATGGGTATGCTAAAGTTTGAATCTTTTTTATATGGGTATGCTAATGTTTGTGTTTATTTTTATTTTTTATATGGGTATGCTAAAGTTGGTGTCTTTTTTATAAGGGTATGCCAATATTTGTGTGTGTATTTTATATGGGTATGCTAATGTTTATGTTTTATATATATGGGTGTGCTAAAGTTTGTGTGTTTTTTTTTATATTGGTATAGGAGGGGGCTATCAAAGTTCTATCAAGGAAAGTCACAATCTTTCACTTCATTAACAAATGTGAAGAGTTTGGAGGATCTTGTGAAGCCAGAGAGTCCTTACAACAAGAAGTTGAAGTCATGTAAAAGCTTCGGAGAAGGATTTTGTGAGAGGCAAGATTTTTCAAAGTGCAATTTTAAATCAACTAGTGCTATGTCAAGGCTTGTTTCTAAGAGGGGTTCATGTTCTTCTTTGAGTGGAAGAAGGGGGAGTGGTAGTAACTTTATGAGTAGTAAGCCACCAATTCCTCGTCATAGATCACCATCTAGCAGCACCAACAATATGTCTAATCAAACTGCTTTGTTTGCTTGAAAGTGATCATGTGCTGTTTTTTGTTTAATTTTATTTTTTGTTTTTGTTTTTGGAGTTGTGATTTGCGGTGACATGTGTAGAAGATTAATCACTAACTAGTTTCAATTAATGAACACTGTTGGAAAGGGGAAAATGAAATGAAAAGAAGAGTTTTTCATTTTTTAAATTGGAATAGACATAAGCAACATTGATTTGCAATTTGCAATTTGCAATTTTTGTGAGAAATTAATTTTATACTCATCAAAATAATAATAAATTATAGTATTAGTGAATTGCAATCACTCATATGTATAATTTAAGAATTTGCTATAGTTAAAATCAATTTTAGTAATATAATTAATTATAAGTGACCTGATAGATATCTCTAACTAATCTGTTCCTTTGCTTGAAAGGGATTATGTGATGCTTTTTGTTTAATCATCTTTTTATTATAGTGTATGTGATTTGCGGATATCATGTAGTGTTGGATAAATCACTAATTAGTTCTGATCAAAGAACATTGTTGGAGCTTCAAGGAGTATAGGAGGCAATGAAAAGATAAGATTCTTTTTTTTTTTTTTTTTTTTTTATAAATTGGAATAGGCACAATCAATTTTGATTTGCAATTTCTTTAAAACAAAAATTGATAATCTAATTAGAGTAGCACAAGAAATGATAAAGTTAGGCTGTTTTTACATTTTGGAAAATGTCAAAAATGCAGATGAATGTTCTAAAAACATTGTTTACTAGACTAACATAATAAATTTTTATTAAAAGTTTGTGTATTCAATTTATTGAGAATTAAAATTAATTTTTTTTAATAAATAATTCCTTTATTTGGAATTACTTATACAATATCTTTATAGTGAAGTAATTCAAAATTTTAGACAATTTAAATGTTTTAGTTGGATTTATTTTATTTTTAAATTTTGTTGTTTAAATGAATGAATTGTGTTTTTTAAATTTTGTTATTTTATAAATTGTGATAAAAATAAAATGAAATTTTGATGAAAACTATGATTTGGAAAATTGAAGACCATTTTGCAAATTTTTAGAGACTATTTTGTAAAATTTGAATCCACAAAATGAAATTATAAGAAATTATTTAATTTTTTTCTCCCACACTTTATATCATTGTTTGCAATGGAGTGGATTATAGAATTTTTGGTAAAGAAGATCCACATGAGTTTGTATTATACAAGTATTAATAATTAATACTTTAAACTATTAAAACACGATTGATTCAAATAATTGTTCAATGAATAGTGTCGGTTCATAGTTCAATCACTTGCAGATCTAGAAAAGTTAATTGATGGGGGCAACAAATAGTTTATAAATTTTGACAAAAAACATATTACTGTCTATTACAAAATATATAATTATAACCACAACATAAACTCAAAATATATAATTTTTTTATAAATTATAATATTCTCATATTAGTTTTTTATATTTTTAAAATATTTAACGGTCTTTTTATCACCAACAATATCAAAAAATATGTTACTCTATATAAGTAATTGAACCACCATTCAATAACTCATTATGGTTGGCTTGTAACATTGCTGCTAGAGGAACGAATTGTAGGGAGAAATTGTGACCTCTTTATTTTGCAGTGGCCTTGGACAAAATTTGGCACGCTTAAGAATGAAGCGGTGTTCTGTAATGTTACCCTACAAGTAACCTTCACTGTTGTTAGTATATGTAACAGTGTGGAGGACATTTGTTTGGCGAGAAATGAACTTGGTCGAGGTGTGAGAAGAGGTGGGACAAGTACTAGTAGGCAACAAATATGCAAGTTTCCCTCTGAGTAAAGGTTAAGAGACCAAAAAACAAGTTAATAGCAGATAATTTGTAAGGTTTAAGCTAATAATCCTGTTTGATAACCGTATTTCCTCACGAATTTATAGTTTTTTTTTAAAGCTACTTGAAGTATTACTTGAACTTATAACTTCTATGGTTTCATTTTTTCTTTATTATCTTAATTGAAATTTTTAAATATTAATTAAAAATATATTTTTATGTCATTTTATACTTTTTAACTAGTTCAATCTCTAATTTTGTCAAATCACTATTGCAATTAAACATTTTTACATCATGTACATATTAGATCGGTTACTTATCAAATCTAACATCAAGTGTTGTAATAAATAGTTAATTATAAAATCGGCTAAAATGAAGTCAAAATTCAAAAAGATTTATTACCTCGATTAAATTTGAACTAATCTAGCAAGTAATATTCAAAATTTAACTAAATTTCATATTTCCTTTATTATAACAATTAATAAATCAACTAAATATCAATTGAATCGTAGCATTGTCACAACAAATAAGTAGAACCATAACACTATTGTAATTATAGACAAAATCGAATCGAATTGAGCAGCAATTCGAGCCCGCAGTTCCTCCAAACTCTCACCTTTTTTCGCTCTCTCTATCACCTAAAAATAGTAAGGACCGTTGTTTTTCAAATATATTGTAGTGTAAATAAAAATTATTGACACCCCCTAAAAATTGAGGAAATTAAAGGATTGCCTAAATAAAATTTCAAAAATTCATAACTTAAGTTCACTTACCTACCATATAAATGGGTGCTTGAAGGTGCTGTAAGAGTATTTTTGCCTCCTGCTAAGTAACATACTCCACAAAAGCAAAACCTCTATGATTTCCAAACTTCATTGGAAACCTTAAGCTTTTAATCTGCACAGGTTGGAGCCATCAAACATGAGTCAAAGGAAAACATTTGAATACTTGCACCAAACAACTAAATGTACATATTCTTACTGAAATGAGCAAAATAGGATAGTACATTAAGATGAATTTTAACTAAAACCAATTGGCAAACATATTATCCTAATTTCAAAATAACATAATGAGCCATCAGATTATTTAAGAGGATATTAAATAATTGTCTGGTATTCTCGTTGGTCTTGAATCTCTGTTCCCTTGGCTTCTGTTCCTCAGTTTTCCTGACATACAAAACAATAGTTTGATTAAAACCCAACAACGTAATTTAAAAATCAACATGAACGTAATAAATTCAAATTCACCATAGACCTCTATATATGTGTTGAATCGGCCAGCTACCACCTAGCAACAAACTCAAACAGATTTAGATGATCATTTCCTTCATTTCATGATCACCCCCAAACACAAGCAAAAAAATGATTAACAGATTCCTCTTAACTGCAAGAAGTGTTGCCCTCACTAAAATATATGAGAAATAAATAATCCACTCCATTCAACTACTTTTAAGCTTCCAATAAACCAAAATGTCATTCCATATAGTAATCACTTTGAAACCAAATATTATGTCAAATGTCATATTTTTTCATAATAGCAACTATAAGTTCAAGCTAAAGAAAAAAGCATTTGTAATGAACCCAAGATTTGTCACAAAGTACCACCACAAGCAAGAAGAACAATGTCAAGTAAATTAAAATGATAGGAGCTAGATAAAACAAAAACAGAAATTATTAATGTCACGGTGATAAAAAAAAATTCCTAGATTTTGAATAGAGCTAAAGAAAATTCTTTCACACATTCTTTGAAATTCCAAGATCCATCTTTCTGCTCCAAATACAACATTGCTCTAGACAAGATCTCTTTAAAGAGGGTGTGCTCGAATCTTGTCAACTACCTCCACATGTTCAATCCGTTAAACCTATAACAAAACATTTTATTATGTAATAATATTCAAAATAGAACATTGGTTATTAGTATCATTTTAATTATAAAAAAAAAATACCTGTGAAGAATCAGTAGAAACTTGGTGAATTATGCATCCAGAAGGAAACATCCAGATGGAAGAATGAGATTCATCCTCTTTCAAGAAATCATATGATACATTAGCTATCACCCAAATACTAGGATCAAGTTGAACATAATAGCGAAGGAAGCAGAATTAAATGATTACAGGCTTACAACTCCTTTTCAACACCAGAAATGAATTCCAAAACTTCAAGACAATAAAGTCAACAAAACTATACAAGATATAAAATAACAAACCAAAGAAGTTTCTTCCCACTAAATGGAGTTCTAATCACAAAGCATAATATTCAAAATCCTTGACTAACGAAACTGGCTACATGCACAAGAACTTGAGAAAAGAATGGGGACAACTATTCAAAATTCTAGTAATTCAATCCAAAATTCCAAACTAAATTTCTCAAAATCTTGTTCTGAATTTTGACCAGTCTTGAGAGGAAAAGGAAAACAAATATTCGGCTAATGCCAAGTACCACATTTAACCTTTGTCCAACCCTTTAGAGTGAAGGCATCTCCAACACTCATGACATTGACACAAGTGGTTAGATTCAACCGCTTCTATTTTCTCAATCTATTATTGGTGTCTATGTGCCAGTCTAGGCATAATATCCACTGTCAGTTATGTGCTTCAGAATTTAACAGGGTTATCTAATACACAAGCACCAAACTAGAAGCTAATAGTGATGGCTACTTCAGGTGTTTGTTTATTCATGTGCAGCATACAGGGACACATAACCATACTGAATTAATATTCAAATAAAAATATACCTTCTCTATCATAAACCACAAATAATCCCCTTAATCACTAAGGAAATCTATGCTAAGCCACTTGCCTAATTGTTGAATAACACAATAGGTGGTGTTTGAAAAAACTCAATTAAATTAATTTTATGATGACATGTAATTGATAAATGTTTTATTAGAACAGTTTGGGATATGAAAATGAGCATATATTAAAATCATACGAAGACAACAAAAAATGAAAACATCAAAACATAATCGAATTGGAAAATTTTGTTTTCACTCAGCACCATCAAACAAGTAAAATCGTCATTTGAATAACCATAAACTCGTGCGCGCATTTATCATTAATTTTTACTGCAGCGTCTTTTTGGATAAAACACTCAGAAAAATTAGTATCGAATCAAATTTATCAACCAAAAAAAAAAAGTTCATGAACTACAATAGACGATGAGAGTATAAAGAAAAAACTTAACAGTGAAAAAGCAAATCCAAAAGCGTGGAAACTAAAACAATTAAATCACGGAATTACGAAAATAAAAAAGTAAAGGTAGCGTAAAATTGAAAACAGAGAGAATCGGAAAGAACCTTGAAAGTGAGATCAGGAGCGAGAGGCCACGTGAGAGAATTGTGGTTAGAAGCGCATTTGTTGGAGGAGTGTTTGGCAGCATCGAGAAGGAGAGAACCCATTTGGTATAGATAGAAGAAGATTCTCGAGGGAGAGAGAAGGAAGGTCAGATAAGGAGAGGAATTCATCGAGGAGATGCTCGCCTTCCATTTTAGACAGCTGAAAGACGAAGATGAAGGTTGGCTTTCGCGTTCGCGCGTGTTTTCTTATATTTTGGTTAATTTAGGAACTTTTTTTAAATGCTTGTTACCGTGTTTTTAAATATTTAACTTTTTTTAGATAGCTCGTCTCACATATCTAATAAAATTTATGATTTTCATAGTTTTTTAATATTTAACTTTTTTTTAATAGGTCGTCTCACTTAACTTTTAAATGTTTGTTACCGTGTTTTTCTTAATTTTAAGTGATAATTTTATATTTTAAAATTTCAATAATGTTATTATTTTTTATACAAAAATTCAAAAAAATTATTAAATTTTTTAACTAAAACCCATTAAATTAATAATTATCTTCAATATAATGCAAATTTTATCAAATCCATGACTCAAATATTCAAATACACTTATACTTTTAATATCCAACAACATCAAATAAATAATAAAAATATGAGTTTATTTCAAGATTTAAAATATGAATTTGATTAAATTTGTATTTTATTGAAGATGATAATGAATTTTATGGGTTTTGGTTGAAAAATTTAATAATTTTTTTTGAATTTTTGTAAAAAAAAGGACATTGTTGAAATTTTAAAACATAAAATATCAAATTGTCACTTAAAATTAAAGTAAAGGATCAACTCAAAAAAAAAAAAAAAAAAGATAAAGAACTAAAACGTTACCTGAAATTAAGTTAAAGGACCACATATGTAATTTAGCCTTTTTTTTATCGGTCGTTGTGCCGTAGTCCTTTTGTTTTTTAGAGTGGTCGTAGTACCATATTGCAAATAACTTTAATCGTCATATTAAGAGTGACTTTAACCGTCATATTAAGAGTGGCTTTAAGCGTCATATTGAATGTGTAATTATAGAACGGTTTTCTACAGTGCAGTAGAACTCCGATACAGTGATCTGGGCTGTTTTATTCTGGGGACTTCGTGGTTGATAGTCTGTCTTGCACAATTTGGGCAGTGTCGCGAAACGTCTTAAAGAGAGCGACCTAGTCTGCGACTCAACCCAGTAATATCTTTGGTGGCATAAATTGTGATTTTTAATAGTTTTTGAAACTCAAATTCCAATAATTTTAAGATGTTTCTTTCTGCCATGTCAACCGAAGATATTACTGAATTTGATTATGTTGCCTCTTCAATAAACTGTTTAATTTTTGAAGCAAAAAAGGATAAGAAACCTGGAGAATTAACCCATCGGAAAATAATGATAAGAATTATATTCTTAATGGAGTTGTTGATGATCTTTATAACTACTATAATTCTAGCAATACTGGTAGAGATATTTGAGATGCTCTGAATGAGTATGTAGTGAGCTGCTACCCAGAGTATCAGATGGCTGATGACAGATCCGTGGAGGCACACTCCTGTAAAATTCAGAAGATAACTCATGGGATCATCTATTAAGGTACGTTACTCGTGACATATTTAAATTAAGTGTTGAAATTTAATGTCTCTTTATATTTGATTGTTGAAATCAATAAAATGTATCTTTTTACTTGCATGTTGTATGATTTTAATTTTTTACATGCTATGCTATGTGATGCGAACACATTTGATTTCAAAATTAAGTAACTTAGGTTTAATTCCAAAGTTATTGTTAAATGATTTTGAAAAATGTGATTTTTTGTAGTCAAACTAAAATAATAAAGAGTTCACACAAATTTGTAGTTAGAGAATCCGAGTCTTTAAATTTATTACACCTTGATATATGTGAACATTATGGGAAAGTTAACATGAAATGAAAAACAAAAATGAAACGTTTGACATGTTAAGAATCTATGTAACTAAAATTGAAAATCAATTTAGTAGAAAGATTAAAAGGTTTCAAGTATAATTCTAGTTTGTTTAAATAAGTTTTATAAATTGTCTACAATTATATGTGGAACAACTGCACCATAATTGCTTGATGTGAATGGTAAAGTTGAAAAGAAAGGAAATATAACTCTTATTGAATTAGTTGTTGCTAGTATGCTTAATTATGTTGTTGAATCTCATTAGTGTGCAGAAAATATATTGCTTATTTGTTATGTTTTGAATAGAGTTCTTAAATCTAAAAACTAAACATCTCCTTATGAGATAGTGAAGAAAAGACAGTCGAACTTGTCTTATTTTCAAACATGGGGTGGTCTGACTTATGTCAGAATCCCCGATCCCGAGCAAATTAAACTCGTCAGTAGAACCTATGAATGAGAATTCATTTGGGTATGCGGGAAAGAACAAGCGTATAGATTTTATGACCTAAATGCAAAAGTGATCATAGAGTCAAATGATGTTGACTTCTATGAAAATAAACTCCCTGTAAAATAGAGAAATAGTGGGGGCAGCAAACCAATTTATGTTCCTGCTACAAGAAGCACTGAAAGCAGCAAACAAGGTGAAACAGAAACTCAAAGAAGTAAGAGAGTTAGAGTTGCTAAAGATTATGGACCAGAATATATGGTCTATAATTTAGAAGAGGATCCTGCAAATCTTAAAGAAGCTCTATCATCTTTAGATGCAGATCTATGACAAGAAGCTATAAACGATGAAATGGATTCTCTAGAGTCTAACAAGACCTGACATTTAGTAGACTTGTTTCCTGGTTGCAAACTATTAGGTTGTAAATGAATTTTGAAAAAGAAACTAAAACCCGATGGATGTATTGATAAGTACAAGGCACGCCTTGTAGCCAAGAGTTTTAGACAAAGAGAAAATATAGATTTCTTCGACACTTTCTTACGAGTCACTAGACTAACATCCATTAGGGTGCTTATTTCATTTGCGGCTATTCATAACGTGGTGATACACCAGATGGATGTTACAACAATTTTTTTTTAAATGGTGACCTATAAGAAGAAATTTATATGGAACAACCTGAAAGTTTTGTAATTCATGGACAAGAAGACAAGGTCTGTAAGTTAGATAAATCTCTATATGGTCTTAAACAAGCTCCTAAGAAATGGCATGAAAAGTTTGATACCTTGATTAAATCGAATGAATTTAAAGTGAATGAAAGTGACAAATGTATTTACTACAAATTTGAAAATGGCATTTGCACTATCATATGTCTCTATGTAGACGACATACTCATATTTGATTCAAATTTTCATGCTATAACATTTTGAAATCATTGTTGTGTAACAACTTTGATATGAAAGACCTCGGTGAAGCAAATGTAATCCTGGGAATCAAGATTACTAGGTCAGAAAAGGGATTTTCTTTGGATCAATCTCAATATGTTGAAAATATCCTAAAGAAATATAAATACTTTGACTGTAAACCTGCTTGCACACCATACGATCCAAGTGTGAAACTTTTCAAGAACACTGGTGAAGGTGTTAGACAAACTGAATATGCGAGCATCATTGGCAACCTCAGGTATGCCACTGATTGTACTAGATCCGACATTGCCTATGTTGTGGGAGTGTTGTGTAGGTTTACTAGTAGACCTAGTATAAAACATTGGCACGCTATAGAAAGGGTCATGAGATACCTTAAAAGGATCATGAGTCTTGGATTACATTATCAAAGATTTCCTATAGTTCTTGAAGGATACAATGTTGCTGATTGGAACGTCTTATTAGATGACTCCAAAGCAATCAAAGACTATATTTTAATATAGTGAGTGGTGTTGTATCTTGGAAATCGAAGAACAGACGATATTGGCTCAATCCATTATGGAGTCTGAAATTATAGCACTAGCTACTACTAGTGAAAAAGCAAGTTGGTTAAGATGCTTGCTAGTTGAGATTCCTATATGGGAAAAACCTATGACAGATCTGTTGATCCACTGCGATAGTACCGCGGCTATTGCGAAGATTGAGAATCATTATTACAACGATAAGAGACGCCAAATTTGTCGTAAGCACAACATTGTTAGAAAGTTATTTACTAAATAAGTTGTTATAGTGGATCATGAATGCACTGATGAGAATTTACCAAATCCTTTGACGAAAGGATTAGCTATAGAGAAAGTCATAAATACATCCAAAAGGATGAGACTAATGCCTATAGAGTCACTCATGATGGTAACCCGACCTAAAAGACTGGAAATCCCAAGAATTAGGTTCAATGGGTAATAACAAGTCGTGAAGTGATATGAGATGAACATGTTATTATAAATTAGAGAAGCATGATTCCTGAAGCGATGATAGGATGAGATAATAGAAACTCTTAATGAGATTTATACTCTACGTGGAGGGAGTACCTAGCTACAGGAGTACTCTTGATAGACTCACCTATGTGAATGTGGAAGTGGGGCCGCTTCCTATGGAATTTCGAGGCAGAATTCCTAGAGCGTTCACTATACTGGGATACACCTGCAGGGCCATTAATGCACGGGCTTTTGAGAATACACCCTATGAAAAGGTTGTGTGTGGGTTTGATGTCAGAAATAGAGTTCAAGACTACGAGTCACTCTTGTTGAATCTGAATCTTACTTACTATGCAAAGGTTCAAGTCAAGAGACACATTTGTTTATGCATGATCTTATAGAAGCGTTTGACGCTATTTTAGAAACATTTTTTAAATTCAAGTGGGGGATTGTTGGAAAATAATTATTTATTGTGTGAATTTAATAATTGTTGAAGTTCCACATTGAAGAGAAATATTTTTTGTAAATTTAAGTGGAAAGAAAATTGTTAAGTCCCACATTGGAAAGAAATAATTTTGAAATCCCACATTGGAAAACTCTAGTATTTTGAGTAGTTTCAAATCTATACATACTAAAGTCCCACATTGCTTAGAAAAGAAATGTGAGTTTACTTCCATCACTATATAATGAGCATCAAACTATTGTGAAAAGCACACCAAAGTTGGTCCAACTTTCTCTTTTCTCCCTCTTATATTCTGCTCCCCAAATTTTGAGCCACTTCTCCCCTTTCTTTCTGTCCCTTTCGGTTTAGAGCGGTAATAATACCGTAGTCCCTTTCGGTTTAGAGCGGTTATTATACCGTAGTCCCTTTAGTTTTTTAGAGCGGTTATTATACCGTAGTCCCTTCGATTTTTAGAGCGGTTTTTATGCCGTAGTCCTTTCGGTTTTTTAGAGCGATTATTATACCGTAGTCCCTTCGATTTTTTCGGTTTTTAGAGCGGCTGTTATGTCGTAGTCCCTTCGGTTTTTAGAGCGATTGTTATGCCGTAGTCCCTTCGTTTTTAGAGCGGTCGTTGTGCCGTAGTCCTTTTGTTTTTTAGAGTGGTCGTAGTACCATATTGTGAATGACTTTAATCGTCATATTAAGAGTGACTTTAACCGTCATATTAAGAGTGGCTTTAAGCGTCATATTGAAGGTGTAATTCTAGAACGGTTTTCTACAGTGCAGTAGAACTCCGATACAGTGATCTGGGCTGTTTTATCCTGGGGACTTCGTGGTTGATAGTCTGTCTTGCACAATTTGGGCAGTGCCGCGAAACGTCTTAAAGAGAGCGACCTAGTCCGCGACTCAACCCAGTAATATCTTTGGTGGCATAAATTGTGATTTTTAATAGTTTTTGAAACTCAAATTCCAACAAATTTGATAATTTTTTTGAATTTTTGTAAATAAAAAAAAACAACATTGTTGACATTTTAAAACATAAAATATCAAATTGTCACTTAAAATTAAAATAAAAGACTAACTCAAAAAAAATATATATATAAAGAAGTAAAACGTTACCTGAAATTAAGTCAAAGGAATACATATTTAATTTAGTCTATTTTTAATGAATCGTCGCTAGAAAATTAATTTACATCCACCACATGTCTCTTCTTCTCTCTAAATAAATTTTATACTTGTACACACTTACTCAAATATATTATTTAAATATTTGAAAAACACATCATTTTATTTATTTATTTATTCATTATAATGCATCTGAATCCTATTTATTTATTTATCCCTGCTGATAAATACTCCATACCCACTAAGTCTCAAATAGGACCTTTGTCACCGAAATTTCCACACAGGTGACATCTACCACTAGTCTATATTTTTCCCATGTCCCTGCTGAATGCTGGTCAACCACATTACTATTTGTGACCTTTTTACAAATATGTTAAACGCATATAAAAATAAAATAATTTGAAACGCGTAAGAAGTCTCGCCAACCATCTTTTCCTTGAGATGAGATGTTTTCATTTATTCAGAACGAGGGTGAATTGAATAGCAAATTCAATTAAAAAAGAGAATACAAAACATATTTTTTGCTTTATTGTTTGATTTAAAAATGAAAAGAAAATTTGATGTTGGGGAATGTTGATGGAGACTTGAGACAATATATTAAATATTTCGTGACTATAAACTTTTTCGATACTATATCAATTTTTTTAGATATTAAATATATTTATAATTGACTGAGACTTTAAACGCTCAACTTAAATTCAACAAATGTAATTATATGAGTTTTTGTTAATATAGTTTCGGATGAATCAACAATATTTTTTCTAAGGATGAAATTAATCAATTAAAAATTAATTTTATAAAATATTTATATTTAAGGGTGTTTTAGAACAACCACTCCAAATGAGAGTTTGGAAGTATGGTTACAACCACATTACTATGTGGCAACTGGCGAATGACATTTATTTATTTATTATGATAATAAAAACATATATTTGAAATAAATATTTGTCTTTATTTTTCTTTTATTTTTGGTTTCAAATAATTTATAATAAAACTCATACACATTAAATATTAAGAAGCGAAAAATGTTTAAATCTATACTTCAATATATTTGGGGTTTTTGTAGTTTTATACTATTTTGCAAAACATATTTGCATTTATATTTTTTAAGGAGTATTTTTCTTTTTCTTTTAAAATAAATTCTCATAAAGGACAACATTTGTTACGCGATCACTTTAACTTTTAATTATATATAATTATTAAGGGATTTATAATATTAAAAAATAGAGTTTTATAATTCAGTAATTGAAGCAAATTGTCTACTTATTTTGACCAAATAGTTCACTTTGAAGCCACCCAACTTTGTTTAACGTGGGAGGCAATCCATAAGTATACCTTGTGTTTTGCGTTTATGACTATATAAAATAAAATAATTAAATCCATTATTGTTTTTTAATAAATTTTAATGTCAAGAGATACTGTCCCATTTAATGTATGAAAAAAATGTAAAACTTGACAATCTTTACAAATGACTAGATTAAGACTCTTTTTTTGTAATATCAAAAAAATGAATTTATAGTTTATAATTTATAATTTATAATTTATAAGCTTTCAATTATATTTGGTAACAATAGTTTATGAGTTTACAATATTTTTTATAAGTTAATTCAAATAATTTACGAGTTCATAATTTTAAATAATAATTTATTTATATAATTTAAAATAATGTTTAATAAATAATAATTTAAAGTAAATAATTTAAAATTATTTATAAATAAA
>JBBPBS010000106.1:4525650-4555159 GCA_037974835.1 Cicer judaicum | reverse complement strand
ACTAAAATTATTGATATTATAAATTAAAATAAATAAATTAGATAAATAAATAAAAATATATCAAGTTGATAAATTTTAAATTAATAAAAAATAAAATTTAAACAACTATTTTTAAAATATTTTAAATATTAAATAATAAAATTTATTTTTAATTAAGAATACCTTTTTATGTCATTTTATATTTTAAACTAATTGAACCGTTAATTAAACTAAGTTAACAAGTATCAATTATAAGGTATAACCTATCAACCCAAAACTATACATTAAATTTACTAATTATAACAATTAATTACTTGTGAGAAAAAAATAAATAAAATAAAAAGTTAATAAAATAAATAAATCACGATTGATATTCTAACCACTTGATTAAAAAATTATATTATATATAAGTCCGTTAAGAATTTGGTTCAATTCTCGGAAGAATAGCACAATAATGCTGCAGTATATAGTATATGTATATATTCACATATTTAGTATATAGAGATAGTTGGATTGAAATCAAATAATTTTAATTTTAATTTTAAATTAATATTTTATTTATAAAAAAATTAAACTTAATAATCTTTAAATTTTAATTTGACTGAGAAAATATCCATAATATTGTTAGAATATAAATATTTTATGAAATATAAAATATTATTTTTTATATTATTATATTTATATGCTATTTTATATTAAAATTTTGTATTTTAATAATATTACTTCAAAATATCTGACAAGTCACAGTTATATATATATTTTCAATATTTATTTTTTATCTCTAATAAAATTGAAACCACCCGATTTTAATGTGACCATGACGGACTTAATGAAAGCATGAATAGGCAAAATTGCTGGCAGCAAGCAAATCACATCCGAATCCGATATTTTGATTTAAAAGTTAAAAATGAAATAAGGCGAGGGAGGAAGGTCCGTGGAGTATAAATAGAGTGCTATGTAAATATTGAGCGATGCTCATTTCATCATTATTTGCATTCATATTTTCACCTCAAATCAAAAGAGGCGGTAGAGAGAGAGAGAGAGAGAAACACATATAGATAATAAGAGATATAATTTCATAATTGTGTTTGTTGTGTATCCACCAGCTCCACCACATCACATGCAGAAATCGTCGAATCTTCGGCGATCTTGGGTGGACACACTTCACTTTTTCATTTGATTTCATCAATATACCTAACTTTACCTTATGATATTGTTTGATAAACTGAGTTTCTCTTCTTACCTTAGCCGCTTCATTGCCGGCATCCTTCTATTAATCTTTTGCAATTCATTCCAATTAGTCTCTAATTTCCCAATTCCTATACACCAATATCCTTTCTGATCTCTTCAACTCTCTCTCTCTCTCTATTCATTCATTCATTCATTCAAATTCAATTCAATTCAATTCTCTCGCATTCATCCTTCTCATCAAGTCCCCAACTTTGACCTCCTCTTTGATGGACCCTAAACTATTTTTCTCCAACAATTACCTCGATGGTTAGTTTTCCCCTTCCCCTTTTTAATTAATATTACAAAATTGTGTTTCTTTTGTCATTTTTTTGCTTATTAGCTTTATTTGCAGACTCTTGTTTCACGTTTTGTTAAAAGTTTATTTATAAAAAAAGTGTTTTTTTTTTTGTTTTCTGATTTTGTTGATTTATGATTAGGAATTTGCTTGTTTTTTGTTTGTTTCTGTTTTATGTGTTGATATGACTCTGATGCTGTGTTTAAGTGATGGTTTTTCTTATTAGTAATGATTGTGTTACATACTAGTATGTGATTGCAGAACAGGCGTTAATTAATATTTATTTAAGACACGGTTCTTAATGGTTTTGAAATAATTGAGGTGTTTTAATTGTGGTACAATGTTGGTTATTTACTGCATAAGTAAATGATCCGTTTATAATTAATTGAGCCAGTTCCTAATGTTTTAATTGTTGTACTAATACTAGTATATTAATTCAATAGACTGCACAAGGTAAATGTGTGTGTAAATATTATTGCAGTTGTTCCATAGTGATCTGGAATCTGGATGGCAATGTTTGTTTTAAGCAATTAGTAAAATTTTCATTGGAAAAGAAATAATTTTGTACCAACTGCCAGTCTGTTATTATTTTTTTTGTTTTTTTTAGTCAAAGCAATGAAAAATGAACTTTTCACGTGGTCATGTTACACCTTCTGTTTCTGTTCTTAATTTGTATCAAATGATATGGGAGCACTGGAAAATAAATAATTGTTTTGGAATTCAGTTGATTCTTATGTTGAGGGCATACTACAAATATATTTAAGTTTTTTTTTCTTCATGTTACAGTATAATGCGATGGAAATTTTTACTAGACTTGCAACTGATGACTCTTTTCAGGATCTTGTATCTTGTTCTATTAGTGTTCAGTTTTTTTTTAACTGATACTAGTGTTTATTTATTCCCTATGCTACGATCTTGTATTGAAAACAGGAGAGAGATTTTTCGTTATATGGTTTGTCTCGTTGTGTCTTGGAATTGTTCCCCTTCTGATTTTGTGTATAATGGTCAGGCACTATTACATCCCGCATTGAGAGCCAACAAAGGCCACTTCCCTCAGTTATAGTTATTGGTGCCGGAATATCAGGGGTTGCAGCAGCACGTATTCTCCATGATGCATCTTTTAAGGTGTTATATGATTATGATCAGCCTTCTTCTTTATTTAGTCTGTCTGTTTTCTGACATTATGTCAGAGGAAATACTTTCTCTTGCTTTCCGTGATTTATTTTCATCATTTGATCAGGTCACCCTATTGGAGTCACGAGATAGGCTTGGGGGTCGCATACATACTGACTACTCATTTGGTTGTCCCGTTGACATGGGAGCCTCATGGTAAACAATTTGCTCTAGTGAATTTGTATTTATTGCACACATAGATGAGATGAGCAGAATTTGTACACTGTATTCATGAACTTTGGAGTTAGTGGAATGAGTAAGAAATTGATGAGATTCTAATGTGACTATTTCTTTGTTGATTACTTTCCAGGTTACATGGAGTTTGTAATGAGAATCCTTTGGCTCCATTGATATGTGGTCTGGGGCTTACATTATATCGTACCAGTGGTGACAACTCTGTTTTATATGACCATGATTTGGAAAGGTAATAGTCCATCATGTTTCTGCAATTCCATTACCACTGTTGCATTTGAAGGTTTATAATCCAATATTTTAAATGGAGTAATAATATTTCCACTGACATGTTTATGATTCACTGTTATGTTTAAAACAGTAAAATTACTTAATCTTTTTCAATTCCACTAGTAGTTTTTTATAGTTAAAGCATTTTGTATTTCCAGTTGTATGCTGTTTAGCATTGATGGCAAACAAGTTCCACAACAGACTGTCATTGAAGTTGGAGAAACTTTCAAGAGTATTCTGCAAGAGGTAAAGATGCATACTTATTAGAATTTTTATAATTACTACTAGAATCACTTGGTTTGATACTAATCAATAAACCCATTATTAAATATCATATGATGATCACCATTGGCTTTGATTTGTTAGTGTTATTTATGTATGAATAGTGCTATTTGTATCACAATGTATGAATTATACGATTCAATGTTTTGTAGTTTTCTTTTCTTTTGTACTTTTCTCTAACCAATTATCATCAAAGATATTGAAAAGGCAAATAAGATTAATTATCAAATGAAATAAAAAACAAAAGGGACACTATTAAAGATACACTTAATTATTTATTCCTTTATATACCACTCAATCACTTGCTCATATACGGGCTTCATAGAATTACTTGCAGTACAAACTTGTTTGACTGTGTCTTTACTCTGTTTTCATATTGAATTATGAAATAGATCTCAGATTTTATTCTGTTACACTTATGGTTAAAATGTTTTGTCAATTCCTATATATTAAATTTTAAATTATTACATGATTAGATCAAGCACTTTACATCATTATCAATTAAATGATATATTTCAACTATTTTATTCTGAATCTTATGATTTGATGCAATTTACTATTCACAGTTTAAGAGCTAGGTAAGATGTTGGCACAGTGCAGCAAATGGCCAGTGGTGTTTTTCAATCATCAACCTACTTATTAATATTCTTATTTTAATGTTGAGTTTAATAAGCTTCTGATAATTGCAGACAGGTAAAGTGAGGGATGAGCATCCTGAGGACATTTCAGTTTCCGAAGCGATTTCAATTGTACTAGATAGGCATCCACAACTAAGGTATCCGATTAAGAAGAGAAATATAATGTACAAGCATTGAGACTTGATGTTCCAATCTATCAGTGTAATTAACAAAGTTAAACTGCAGGCAACAAGGACTTGCCCATGAAGTGCTGCAATGGTACATATGCAGAATGGAAGCCTGGTTTGCTGCTGATGCAGATATGATTTCACTCCAAACCTGGGATCAGGCAAGTGCCATTGTATTAGTTGAAGTATATAAAATATCCTCTGGTCTCTAAAGTTAGATAAACTGTTCTTCTGCATTTTATCAATGATTTCATTCGTAAATCTTAATGTGCAAACTTATCATTCGTTTAGATTATTGTTGATATAAATGAATAAACGATGAATTAGTCTCTGAAGTATTGCTTACATTGTTGTGGTTCCTAATTATAGGAACATGTCCTCTCTGGTGGTCATGGACTCATGGTGCAAGGATATAATCCTGTTATAAATGCTCTTGCAAAAGATATAGATATACGCCTGAACCACAGGTATGACTGCAAAATAATATTCATGATTTAACTAGGTTTTTCTCTCATGATTTATGACAGAATCTGAAATAAATAGAGAAAGAAAGAAGAAAATATATTGATGCCATGTTTGAAGACGAGAGAGTAATATCTAATAAGCACTTCATGTTAATTAATTGGATAAAGATAAATGTACAATGACAAAATAACTATCCACGTTGTCTTCATCTTTTAAAAATACAGTTAAATAGGAAGAAAAGTTTTATTTTAAAACAACACTAAAAAGGAACAGGTATTTTAAAGATATCGATAGACATCTCTCTGGCTTAGGTTTAGGTGACTTGATCGATTTGAAACATTTATTTGGTTGATTGAAGATATGTGTTTTCCTTTATCCCCTCTTTATGGTGAGTTAGGTACTTAGGGGGTTAGGGTGCAAGATTGTGATCCTTTTGTAATATCTCACTGTGTAGGGTGACCAAGATATCCAGTGGCTACAATAAGGTAATGGTTACTGTGGAGGACGGAAGGAACTTTGTTGCCGATGCTGCTATCATAACTGTTCCTATTGGAATCCTTAAAGCCAATTTAATTGAGTTTGACCCAAGACTTCCTGATTGGAAAGTTTCTGCAATTTCAGATCTTGGTGTAGGCAATGAAAATAAAATTGCACTAAGATTTGACAAAGTGTTTTGGCCAGACGTAGAACTTATGGGGGTCGTCGCTCCTACCTCTTACTCCTGTGGCTACTTTCTCAATCTTCATAAAGCAACAGGCCATCCAGTTCTTGTTTATATGGCAGCTGGCAGGTTCGCTTATGACCTCGAGAAGCTATCCGACGAGTCAGCTGCAAATTTTGTGATGTTACAGCTTAAGAAGATGTTTCCTGATGCTTCTGAGCCAGTAAGTTAACTTTTATGTTTTCCAACTCCATAGTCAGTTTCCTTACATTCACACAATTGGCAGTTTGGTATCATTAGATTTTGATCGGTAGTCTCTAATTTTGACCTCACTAAATCGAGCCTTTATCAAAAATGCTTTTAAAATGTGAGCCGTCATCTCAAATATTAAAAGGTGCCGAGCTGCTGACTGTCTGAATGTGGTAGATTTTTTTACCGTAGTGCATCTGTTTTCTGTTTTGTTCTCATGATGCCTATTTTTTTTTTGAAGTTTACACATTCAACTGCCTGCTTGACATTTTGTTTTGTTTGATTAATGCAGGTTCAGTATCTTGTGTCACATTGGGGAACAGATCCAAACTCTCTTGGTTGTTACTCTTACGATTTGGTTGGAAAATCAATGGATGTGTATGACAAGCTTCGTGCACCTTTAGGTAATCTATTCTTTGGTGGGGAAGCCATGAGCTTAGACAACCAGGGATCTGTACATGGAGCTTACTCTGCCGGGGTTATGGCTGCTGAAAATTGTCAAAGATATCTTTGGGAAAAACAAGGCAATTTAGAAAGCCTGGCTCAAGTTTCTGTTAGGCATGAAACACTAGGAACTACTATACCTCTTCAGATCTCCAGAATATGATTTTTTTTTTTTCATTTGCTTTTCAAAATGAAAGCTTTTATTTGAGTTTTGCATATCACAATGGCAAATGCAAATTGTTGGCCATTTGAATGTAATAATGAACAACTATTTTGGGTAGTTATCTATTTCTTATTTTTGAGTCCTTAACATAGGATCACCTTGGCATCTACTTTTTCTCAAGACATGTCATTTTTTTATTCTTTAGGCCGTTACATGAATTTTGAGTCCTCGTATCAAGTTGATTTAAGTTAGGTACTAAAAAGTGATATTCATATGACTATAAAATATATACTTGAAAATGATATCGAAAAATAATAAATTTTGAGAATAAAACTAAGGTTAATATATTTCCACAAAAATCGATTCTAAAAGGGGAAAAACAGTAGAAGACGTGTTTACATCCTATCTAAATTAATGCGTGGCCTTGAAGATAAACTACAAAATTATTGAAAGTCTGTCTATTTATCAAAACAAAAAAATTGAAAGTTTAGATCGGCAGATGACGTATCTATTTTATTCTATGCGCGAAAAATGTATTTTGCAATTAATTGATTTCAGCTTCTACTGTGATTTGGTTTTAGAATCCAATCAAAGCCTCCACATTTGCAAGTTAATAGACGCCAACTTGTTCTCCACATTTGTTGAGATGTTGCACAGGAAGACTAGCATTTTTCATTTTTCTATTGGTGAGATGAAAGTGACTCTGGATGATGTGTCATGTGCATTTTTCCCATCATTGAACACCTTTTAACATATACATCGCTAGTGGAAGATGAAGGTTGAGTGATTGCATAACAATCTTGGGTTCAACTTAGATAATGTGCTGATAGAGGTTTAAATAACAAATGACCTAAATGATCTAATGTCTGATTCTCAACCCTTGAGATGCAATTTTTGATTGATCTGAACAAATTAGTTCAGTTTGCTGATGACGACGACATGATGGAATATCATCAACTTAACACCATCAGATGATATTTTCTCTGCCCGACGAGTACTATTATATTCAATGATAAAAGTGCAACACACATCGATGTTACGTATGTTCAGTACTTCAGAGACTTGGGTAGTGTTTGAGAATATGCATGGTGTAGTGTTGCTCTTTGTACAATTAGCTAGGGGATGCTAGCAAGACCAAGACAAAACTGTCAACTAGTTACTTATCCCTCCTCTAGGTAGTTAAGAGTTTATGATTAATGGATTATTTATAATTATGAGTTAATTTAATTGGATATATTTTTTTTATAATACTACTTGATTTTATTGGAATACTATTTATAATTAATTTTTAATCTTTTTTTTTTACTTTAGGCGTGAATTATGCATGCAACATTTTTCTATCATCTTATACGAAAAACCCCTTCCACATGCATGTTTGTTTGTTCTACATCGAGGCCATCCACTGAGAGAGACATATAAAAATACACTGGATCAATTAGAGATATAAGATTATTGATTTTTTTCCTTATGACGACCACTGTCTGACTTGTCTGTTGGAGGAAATATATGGCTACTCTAGTTGGATTAGATGTGGATTTAGGGTGAAGGGTCATCACTTGCCTAGTATGGATAGATCCATATATCCAGACATATATGTTCCTCCTACCATGAGTATGTGGGAGGTCGATCATGCATATCTGAATTTAGGTTGCATCTAGTGGACAAGAGTTGAAAAATCGCAGTTGGATATATTACATATTTTTTAGAAGGAAATCCTTTGAGACCTATAAATTTATAGGTCATCATGCAATAAGAGTCTGCGTATGATGTAGCTGACATGTTGCAGATTTACATAATGGTTAGAGATCTTGCTCTTGAAGCACATGAGACATGGAGGAGGGAACTCATGCATGTGAACGTGTTCAACAAATCATTTGTCACATACATGATGTATTTTTATATCGTAGGAAGATACAAAGTAACATTAAAAATAAAATACAACAATTTTTATGTATTTGAGAGTATTACGTTTGATTTAGATGTATATTATTTTAATATTTTAATTAAATGTATATGATTTTAATTTTGATTAATTTGATATTATGGTCAAACGCTTATATTTGTGTTTTCTAGAATAAAAATTGTTTGTGTTTGAATTGCTGGTAAAAATAATTTAAGTTAAAAATTACATAAATAATATAATAAAAAAATTATATAAACATAAATAAGATAACATAACATAACACAATTATGTCATTGCATAATTTAAATTAAAAATAACAATTTTTATTAACTAAATCACAAATCTATTAAATTGGTGACAACGATCGTTGAAGAGTTGCCCTTACTTAGAGAACATTTACTTGGGGAACACATAACATGAACCTTGACAAGTCATTTGCTTGTGTAAACATTCTTAAATGCGAACATGGATCTTACGTCAGTATTATTCGTAACACACATCTAATCAAAATAAATAGTACCTTATGTGTTGCTATCTGTGAGTGTGACATAAGGACAATAATATGATATATTAACCATTTTTATAGTAATGTTACATGAGTTCATCAAACAAAGACATTTTTTGCACAATTGGATCCTCCCATAATTCTGGTTTGTGGTGCATTCTCCATCTATAGATGTTATAGGTATAGACAACCGTATTTCAAGTATACATGAACAAAATAATTTTGATTGACTCATCTAATGCACAAAATATGTGAAGTTGGATTTGGTTATGGACCACCTCGTAGTGACAAAAGTTTTTAGAAATTCCATCTTAAAATCTCGTCAACTCAATTACAACTATATTATATTGAGTTGCAACAAAATATCCCATTTCTAAAAACCACATCCATTTTTATATTGTTACCTTATAAAACAATTTTACATTAATCTATCTTGTGATTATTTATTTCTCTAATTGAAAATATTTATCTTCTGTAATCCACTGGAGAAAGATTCTTTTGATCAAATATGGTGTTCTAAAGTACTCATTACTTGACTTGTCCAACTTCTTAAGCAAAAACAATTTTGCCATTTATAAGTGAAAGTCAAGACACCAATACAAAAGCAAAAAATGAAAGCATAAGAAAAATATAAAACAAGAGAAGACATAAACAACACTAAAAACAAATAAAACGAAATCGTTTCGACACAGACGCTAGCCAGGAAACTAACCGCAAAGCAATAGAATCAAATTCAATCCTAAAGTCTTCGTATCCGCTAAGATCAAAGCTGTAAACTTTCGTGTTTTGGGTTCTTGTTTCTCTCTTCGCTTCCGATCGATCCAATTCTCTTCTAATGGCTACGATCGGACACAACAATCTTAATGCAAAATTGGTGTGTTTTACTTTCTCAATTTCCTTTTTTTCTCTATTCCGATAATAATCTCCAACTTTTATTATTGTTTTCTTCAGGTTCTCCTTGGGGATATGGGTGCCGGAAAATCTAGCCTCGTTTTGCGCTTTGTTAAGGGTCAATTTCTCGAATTTCAGGTTATTTTATAAAACATTTTTTATTTTTATTTTTATAATTATTATTATGTTGATTTCTGAGATTTGATTGGGAAATTCTTCAAGTTCGAAGAGTCTCCTTGTTTTTCTACTTAGAGTTATTATTGGGGTTGTTACATAGGCATGTGCTGAATTGAGCTAATTTATGCTGATTTGGCTATGAGATTAATCAAATAGGAATTGGGTATTTCTCAATAAATACGACAAGGGAAATTCATTCAACTCCTTGAAATTTTAAATTTTGATCTTTTCCACACAATACTTTACTTTTGTTTCCTTTTTTATTTTCTTAACAAGTGCCCTAAACCTTTTTTATTTTCCTAACAAGTTCCCTACGATTAAGTATATTTTAAAATGATTGTGAAAGTTATGGAGTAGTTAATACACTTTGGTGGAATGAAGGTGTCTCTAGTGTCTGACATGGCAAGATGCATGTTGCTGCATTAAATCACTTCTATATTCTTAAATTATTGTTGGTGTTTACGTGTTAGTGTTGTACTTGTGTCTAGTGTCCATGTATGTGTAAGTGCTTCACAGGTGATCACTAGTGTGTGTAAGTTGTAAGATATGATTAGTTATATTTGGGTTGTACACTGTTTTTAAGGAAGTGATTAGTTAAATTGATTTGAATGGTAAAAATAGTATCATTTACAAAAACACTCTTATTAGTTGTAGTTAGTGGAGTAGTTAAGGGACAATCATTTTGAGAAATGAGAAAAAAATAACAAATGTTTCATTGGTATTCTAAAGTGACAACTATTTTGAGACAAAGAAAAAGTTTAAATGTGAC
The DNA here is from genome assembly GCA_037974835.1 of Cicer judaicum. NCBI lineage: Eukaryota > Viridiplantae > Streptophyta > Magnoliopsida > Fabales > Fabaceae > Cicer > Cicer judaicum. The sequence goes on along the minus strand of JBBPBS010000106.1, from coordinate 4,544,706 downwards.
ATTTTAATCTGAGACAGAGGAGGGAGTACATTTTAACGACGCCGGGTACATGTGATTATGTGAATGAATGCATCTGGGTTCTGACTCGTGAGCACTGTTATTTTGTGCTTGATGATGAGCCTTAAACATAAGAAAATAATGTATATTTTTTTGATGAGTTTATATGGTCTTTTGTGGTGCAGGAATCAACAATAGGGGCGGCATTTTTTTCTCAGACATTGGCAGTAAATGATGCAACAGTGAAATTTGAGATTTGGGATACGGCAGGACAAGAGAGGTACCATAGCTTGGCTCCCATGTATTACAGAGGTGCTGCTGCAGCTATCATTGTCTACGACATCACTAGCGCAGTATGATATCTTTGCCTTCTTATATTTCTGAATACCTACTTAATTTGGCAATTGCCTTTTAAGAAAATAACTTAACTTGTCTATCTTTGCCGTGTGCATTGACTAACTGTTTTTGATTTGTAATTTAATGCTGCTGGTTTTTCTTGTTTATGTATTTTATCTACAATATTTAACACTGAACATGGAAAAAAGTTGCTGCCTGTTTGTCCTGGCTGATAGGATTCATAATCAGTGGTTATGGATAAGCATTTGCCTTTTTTTTGCTGCATTTCGTAGATAAAATAAATGTATTTCTGAACTGATGTGATATTGTATTCAATGATTTTCCCAACTATTTTATTATTTTTATATCTTTATTGATTCAAAGTTAATATGTTGAAAATGTTCTGATTCTGGCTGGGTGGAATATGCATATGTGCGGAGCATACCTTAAAATGGAAGTATAGAGAAACACAATTCGGACCCAGATGTTTAATAAGTACAGAGTGTAGTATCCAGAATGATACCTATTATCAAATCATATCCAACTTTTAACATGCTACATATGCTCCTCATCAGGGAATAACATTACTTTATATTCCAGAACAATAGTTAAGGCTATTGTATGCACAGAGGCCACATATTCTAATCCATGGTATCACTTCTTCTCAAAGCTAATGAATGTACGGAGTCTATGTAGACAAGTTTGAAAATGAACAGCTCTCCTAAAGCTTAAGGTGTTAGGTAAAGGCTCATAAATGGTTTTATTACATCTAATACGCCTCCTCAAGCAAGAGCCGTTTTGGCTTACAGTATGGACAATGCATAGGTCCAACCTCCCTGTCTTGTATTGAAATTATGTTTTTCTTAGAAAATGGGAAGAAGTAAGGATTAAACTCTTGACCACTTAGTTAAGGAAGCTGATACCATATTAATAAGCAACCTTCATTTCTAACATAACTCATGGTTGGTTTCATTTCTAACATAACTTATCCAAGGTTCTATGAAATTTGACAAGATATATATTTCTAGATTTGGAATTAGTATGCTGAACGTCAAACTATAATTGGTGTAAAATTTTGAAAATTGAGTACTGTATAATGAATCAACAACATATTTTGAATTTCTATAAGGAAAAATCATATTTTCCCTAAATGTGGAAGAGATCAAATATGTTAACAGGGTTCTTTCTTTTGCCTTGTGGTTGGGTTGGGCCCAATACCCTTTAACATTTTAATCGTCTATTTTCTTAATATTTTTTGACATGATTACTTCTATCTTCTATTTTTAGGATTCCTTTTCACGAGCTAAGAAGTGGGTCCAGGAGCTTCAAAAGCAAGGTATTAACTTAATTGGTTTCCAGAATATTTTTTCTTCTAAAAAGGAATAGAATTGATAGATTGCAAAAGGAGATTAAGCTATGTACATAACCATTTGTGAACTTTTGGATGCTACCTACTTGTAAATAATTTTTGCTACATTCATCAATGTCAATGCTCCTTATGTAATTTTTTATGTTTTATCAGAAGGATTATGTGCATGAAAACATTGTAAATACTAATTAGTTAGGGAGATTCAAGATACCATTTACAGAGAACCAAATACACATATTGAACTTTTGAGTGTAACAAGTTACATGATATTTCATAAAAAAAAAAGTTACATATGATATTAAATAATTTGAATAAATATCTAGTTATTTTTTCAACGGTACATGTTACTAGAAGGAGTTCATTATCAATGATGTACATTCTTGATCAACCTACAGTAGGTGCTAATTCCTGTGTTGAAAAATTAAGACTCTGATTTGAGAGTTTGTGCTGATGTATTACATGAAATATGGGCTACTTTTGATTTTCCTCTAGTAATACAGGGTTTGTGATAGCGGCACTAATTGCATAACTAGATTGTCAAATAATTCTCTAATTTTTGGTGTTGTTGCAGGTAATCCAAACATGGTCATGGCTTTTGCAGGCAACAAATGTGACTTGGAAGAAAAAAGAAAAGTTACAGCCGAAGTAAGTGTTATTGTTCTCCAATATTGCTTTTTATGCCATTTTATTAGTTATCAAGAAGTATAATCTTATAACAATTGTTGAAGAATAAAAAGAAATCAGATTTGATTCTCTTTTATTTTATGTTATTATGTTTATTTTTATTTTATGATTCTGTCATTGTTACTCAGTCTTACTATTGTAATTTCTTTTTCTATATAAACAAGTTAGGGTTGTAGTAATAAAATATGAAAGTATTTTGTCTTTTACTTTCTTCATGGTATTTTGGTTAGGGTTCCACAAACCCGTGGGGGTTGGGGCTCCAAAACTAAAAGGGTTAAACCTCCGACCTTGTGACGATTTAAACAACCGAGCTAAAAACTAAAAGGTTTGTGACGATTTGAGCCAAACACTAAAAGGTTAAACCTCGGACCTTGTGATGCTTTAACCAACTGAGCTATAGGGTCAACTCTACTTTTTTATGCAACTTTATACTTTATGGTATTCCTACTTGTTTTATGCCGTGTAGCGGCCAACTGAGTTAAATGGTCTATCCTATTTGTTTTTTATCTTTATGGATAAGGGCAGCACCAACAACGATGATTTGGGTGAAAAATCAGAAAGTAGTCAACAACGCCGACAATATTGGTTTAGGTAGTGGCGGCTGAAAAGGTTTTTTCAATTTTTTTTGGCCATAAGAGAACTTCTAATGCCCTCATCTAGAAACTCAGTGGAAAAACTTATGCCAGGTGGTCAGGGAAAATATGGTTTCCTCACAGGAGAGGTGCAAATGCCTGCCACAACTCATCCGAATTACATGTTTTGTAAATTTGAGAACTCTGTTATTGTTTGGCTGTTTAGTAAGATGGAATCAGCGATTAGCAAACCTTTTATGTTTTTGCCTACTACGAAAGAAGTTTGTGAGGCTGTTAAAGAAACATATTTTTGACACGAAGAATTCTTTTCAAATTTTCGATTTCAAATCACCATTGGTTTGAAAAATTCACTCAGTTGGTCAAAAGACAAGGATATATGCAAGGACAATCAAACCATACTTTGTTCATGAAGTTCTCTAATGTTGGTAAAATTGCAATTCTAATTGTATATGTAGATGATATTATTCTCACAGGAGATGACATTGTTGAGATGAGGAGATTGAAGAAAAATTTGGCAAAAGAATTTGAGATTAAAACGCTTAAATATTTTCTCGGTATGGAAGTTGATCGCTCAAAGAAAGGAATTATTGTTTCTCATAGAAAATACATCGTAGATCTCTTGGAAGAAACTGGGATGAGTGGGTGTAAACCAGCAGATATTCCTGTGGAATTAAATGATAAACTTTGGGAGAAAGACAGTGTTCCTGTTGAGATTGGAAGATACCAGAGGTTAGTCGACAAACTTATTTATTTAGCCCATACTAGACCTGACATCTCTTTTTCTGTGAGTGTTGTAAGCCCATTCATGCAATCTCCCTATGAAGAACACTTGGAGGCAATTTATTGAATCTTAAGGTACTTGAAATCCAATCCTGGAAAGGGTTTGTGCTTCAAGAAAATTAATGACAGATAAATCTCTATATTTACAGATGCTGATTGGACAAGATCAATTACTGATAGAAAATCCACCATTGGATATTGTGCCTATGTTTGGGAAAATTTAATTACCTAGAGAAGTAAGAAACAAGGGATTGTTGCACGAAGTAGTGCAGAAGCTGAATTTAGAGCAATGACTCAAGGTATCTGTGAACTTTTATGGATTCGTAAACTCTTGGACGAACTAAACATGAAAATTGACTCACCCTTAAAATTGTTCTGTGATAGCAAAGTAGCAATAAGTATAGCTTACAACCCTATGCAACATGATAGAACTAAACACATTGAGATTGACCGCCATTTCATAAAAGAAACAATTGATGCTGGAATTATATGCCTGACATTTGTGACTTCCAATCAGCAAATTGCTGATAATCTTGACTAAAAGTTTGGCAAGACTCAATTTTGAACGACTTTTATAGCCAAGTTGAGCATGACAAATATTTACGCATCAACTTGAGGGGGGTGTTGAAGAATAAAGTGAAATTAGATTTGATTCTTTTTTATTTTATATTATTATGTTTATTTTTATTTTATGATTATGTCATTATTATTCAATATTACTATTGTAATTTATTTTCCTATATAAATAGCTTTGGGCTGTAGTAATAAAATATGAAAATATTGTCTTTTATTTTCTTCAACAATATTTTTGTGTTGTATGGGCAAAGTATATAAAAAAGAACTATGACACATGTTATGCCTAAAAATAAATAACAGAGCAACAGGGATTGGTATGTCCACATGAAATTTTGGACAAGAAATTAGTCATAGGTATAATATAAAACACAATGTTTCCATTGTCAGATTTCACAAATTGATATTGCTTTTGAAAATTGTTTGAAAGCCACATAAATTTTCGAACACAAGAATGTGGGGGTAGAATTCAAGGTTTTCAATCTTCATAAAACAACTACTATAAATCGTAATTTTGCCTGCACAGTGTAAATTGGACAAACTGGCTTAAATGGTTTATCTACAGTGATGCTTGCTGATTTTGTCCCGTAGGATAGTTGTACTACCATCTTGCTAATTTTCTACTAATCATAAATCTTCAATTTTGACACAATAGATGCTATAATATGTAATTTACCATTGCAGCGTGTTTGCATTCTTTTAGGATTGGTAGCTTGTACATGTTTGATAATTTCATAGTTTATAGAACCGATATACCTTGATGAATAATCATACTTCTTGGACATACTGGTTTATCACTTTTGATTCATTGGTAATGCAGGAAGCACGTGTATACGCTGAGGAAAATGGTTTGTTTTTCATGGAGACCTCTGCCAAATCTGCAGCCAATGTTAATGATGTATTTTATGAAATAGGTGAGTCAATTTCTATTATATATACTTTAGGCTGCTGAATGCTGTTCTTGTTTTATTATTATTTTTTAGCTGAATCGCAAAAGTAGTCCTCCCATTTTGTTTCTCTCCAGTTTTGGTCTCCCAAACAGAATTTTGATACAAAACTTGATGAAATTTCATTTTTTAAAGTCGTACTATACCATTTATAATCATAGATTTCAGATACAATTGTTGCAAATGAGATCTTGAGGCATTGTGTGACTTAAATAAATGCAAAAAAAATGAATTTTCATCAAGTTTTAGACTAAAATTCTGTTTGGGGACCAAAACTGATGAGAAACAAAATAGAGGGGACTACTTTCACGATTTAGCTAAAATAGGAGGACCAAAACTACAATTAAGCCTATTTTTCATTGAATCCCTTAGAGAAAAAAGTAAAGAGCAATATTAGTCCAAGGAGTGGGACCATAGAAACATAATTTGCTGCGCCCCTTAGCAATCTGCAAATTGGTTCGCGCGTAACAATGTGATACTTTCACGAATTGGTTCGAACAGAATTCACAGACCATCATGAAACAAGAAAACTAAATTGACTAAAGGAAAATTCATAGAGAATTCACAAACTCCTAAGTTTGGACGATCATAGAAATTGGTCAACTCAATTGACCGGTCTTTAAACAACTATAATGACCAGGAAAGTTGACAGCATTTATTGCTGTAAAGTGCAATGTATCTGCTCCCATAGTACCTTTCTTAAGGTGATGTGATGCTGTTTTATAGATAAATTCCTGATGTGGGACTATTTTAACGGGTTAACCAATTTGAACACTTAAACTAGAGAGACTATAAGCTACATGCTGTCAAAACAATATTTTATTTGGGACTATTCTTATGGTATTGTTATTAATTTTTGAGTTTAATTACTTTTTCATTTTATAATTGTTAATATGTTAAAAAATTGTTAATCATATTAGTTATGATTCCTTTAAAAACTACATAAATATTGAAAAAGGCTTGTTCCACACTTCCTACATGCTTAATTGACTTAACACTACCTAACAAATTTCAAATTTAGTCTTTTCACATTTCAAGTTAATTTTTATTTTTTTTAAGCAATTTAATTTTTGTTGATGTTATTTTATATTTTTTAGTAAGTACTTTATTTTTTTTAACTATACTAGATAAAATAATTGTTGACAGTGTACTGATTAAAATATTAAAACGTACCACGAACCCAATGAACCCAATAGTGTACGGATTATCTATATCCCCACACACCCAATATTTCTAAGAGTTGCAAACTGTGTACCTGTACCATGTACGGAAGAGTATTCGAATCAGATGACTGTGAGTGGGACAGCTATCTTGAAGGATTGAGAAAATATCTGTCTCCACTTCACAGCCCAAAGACATTGCTATTAAATTCTCAACTGAGTGAAGTTAAATTCCTAAAATCTTCTCTAATTGGTTATAGGCCATGGTGCAGTTGTCTGAACCTTTTCATAATTCATAAAATCTTCTCTAATTGGTTGTAGGCCTAAGCCATGATGGTGCATTTTTCTGAACCTTCTCGCGACATACCTTGTTTGTGAAACTTGGTCTTCTGTCCATTTTTGTACCCTTTTTGGTCTCTTTAATGTTGCCAAATATTTTCCCTTGTGTCCTTATTACACTTCATTGCAACATGATTGGATTATTTTTCTTCTGTGCCTAGCAGGCTTCCAATTTATGTTTGTGGCATATCAAATATTATTTATTTAATTATTTTATTACTCTTTATATTCTGAATTTATGTTAAAGTTCATGTTCTAGAAATGCAAATTGATCTACATTTTATGATCATACAATGCTTTTAAACAACATTTCTTTTTCCATAAACTGCTGAACTTTGATTACTTGCCTAACTTACAATTGCCTGTATAAACAGCCAAGAGATTACCAAGGGCTCAGTCATCTCAAAACCCAGCAGGGATGGTTCTTGTTGATAGACCCACCGAAGGATCTAAGGCTGCATCGTGTTGTTCATAAGTGTTTGTTTCATCTGTATTTACCCTCCTCCCCTTTTATTTCAAATTGTTTTCAGTGGTTTGTATGTACTGCAAAGTGCGTTGCTATCACTGTTATATATGGAGCTCCAACAGTGTATGGATGCAATTTTCCGCACAGAACTCGTTGGTTCAAATTATACCCTTTGGATGCTTATTTTGAGTCCCTTCATTTATTCAAGTATATGGGGTGAAAAAAAAAGGTATGAATGTTAAGTTTCAATCAACAAGCTTAGTTTTTTATGAATGTCAAGTTTTAGTCAACAAGATTAGTGATTCTTTGTTTTCCCCCTTGTCAAACATTTTCTCCTTACTATTAAGTTGCCCTTTTTTTTGACCATGATGATTTTTTTTAAGTTGCCTTGCTTCATAGCCTAGTATAGCATTATGGAGTTATATAATTGTGTTAAGTGAAGCAATTCTCGTGATAAATTATCTGACTGGGAACGTAATTTAAATTTTATCATCTCATTGTGAAAATACAAGCACTATTGAATGTGAATGAGGCTTTATTCAAACTACAATTTCGTACAACTCTGCAATTTCTTATGTATGGTCTCTCACTTTGTTATATTTCACCCTTAGTCATCAATCATATAGACAACAACCTAAACCAATCAACTATCAACTCCCACAGCCTAAACCAATCACAAATCTATCACTTCTAGGCTACGTGCCACCCTAGAACACCATGTTATCAAAAAATATTTCATTCATTGCACCCCAATTATCTCATTTTAAAACTAACATAAATTGACAACAACCTCAATTTATTGGTGATGATACACAATAAAAAAAAACTATATTTTAAAAGAACGAATAAAAGTAATTCACGGGAATAATGTCTATGGTCTTGAAGTTTTAGATATGTGTTTGATTTCCGATGCGGCGATCCCTTCAAAATTCAAGGTACCTAAGTTTAAAAAATACAGAGGTGCGACATGTCCTAAAAATCATTTGACCATGTATTGTAGAAAAATGACTTCTCATGTTCATAATCACAAACTTCTCATTCATTTTTTTTAAGACAGTTTAAGTGGAGCATCATTAAGTTGGTATATGCATCTTGAGCGAAATAGAATACAATGGTTAGTATGTTCGTGGATACTATTCAATCGCCCTTTTAATTATAAGTTGATTGAGAGTATGTCATCAAACTTTTTATGACATGATCATGATAGGAGATTGAGCTATTCAAGTTAAACTTGGTTGAGACGATTAACAAGGAGGTGTGGCATTTACCCAACTGATTCATGCTCCATAAAAAAATGTGAAGATCTCAAGGAATTCCTTAAAGAATTAATGGATGGGAATTTTATATAGGTAAGTTGTGCAAAAGATGATCATGCGTTGACCATAGAGCTGTGCTTTGAAAATAATTTATCTTTCCTAAGACATTTGGAAATTCTCTATAGAAAAAAGGATCTTAAGCCAACTCCAAGTAGATCAAATCCAATAATTGTCCAAGCACCAATCTTTTTTCCTTATGAAAGTACCAAGACGGTACCATGAGATTATGAGGTCACAACCCATTTGGCCAATCATCAATCTAGTGATAGCTATGGACCTAAAGAAACTGATGTCATCAATATTCAAAGATTGGTGAGATGACTCAAAGTGGTCGAGTCTACGTTCCTGAACAAACTAGAAAAAAAGGAGGGTCAAGGAGAAAAAGAGAAAGAAGATCTGAATCATGCTATAAAAGTACTATAGACTTGCGAAAAGACAGTGCTTGAAGAAGAAGCTGACAAAATTCATGTTCAAAGTAATAATGTATTTCAACTTCTTTTGCTCTGCCAAAGACGATAATAATAACTAATTATGGCACATGTATTTAAATTACATACTTATTATCATTAAATGCATTTTTGAGTTCTCCAACTATTACTCTTTCTTTTCTTTTTCTTGAAATGACAAGCTTTATTCAAATTTTCATTTTTTACTTTTTCTTCTTAATTTTAATAATGCAGAGTCAAAAATGAATCTATTGAAAATAGCAGCGCTAGAACGATCCCCTTCTTATAATTTTGAACGCCTAATTAATCACGTGGATGAAGATTGTGAACCTCTCCCATAATTAGAAAGGCTAATGGAATATGAAGCTAAGATAATCCAACTTTATCAAGAACCCGTTGAAGTGATCAATTTAGGGGACTGAATATGATAAGAAAAAAAATTAAAATAAAAGTAAAATACATATAACAATACACATAAGTATTTTATAAACCAATAAGAAATTACTTAACCAAAAACTTAATTCTATCAACTAAACTATTTTTTTCTACTTATTATCAACGATCAAAAGTAATGCAACCTACAATCTTTAATATCATCCGTCATCGAAAAAATATTTGTTGTTGTTTTCTGATCTCGACTATAGGTAGTATTTGATATGACCAAATCAACCAAGTGTTGGTAAGACTGAGAGAATGTTGAAATTGGTGATATCCTCCATAAACTCATTACTCAAAATATGATATCGACTAAATGAGTCTTTCTTAATCATTTCAACGAACACATAAAATGCATAATTGAAACAAACAAAAAACACTGCAACGAGGCTGAAAACGAAAATATTGCACTAAAATGATAAAATACAATAATGTTGCACTTAGACGACAAAATCACAAGAAAACAAGAAAAAATAAATAAAAATAATTTATTTTAGTAAAAGGAAACAAATCGAGTTGAAGAGATGATTAGATATGGTATTATATATAAAAGTGTTCATTTCCAACTTTATCTCTAAGCAAGTTAAATAGGAGTTCGCATGAGATACAATTTAATAAGAAATATTTGTCTCTAAGTTTACTTTCTTAGAAAGAAAAAAAAAACACTTTCAAATAACTAAATATATAATTTTTTTTCTTTTTGTATTTTTTACAAAAGGATAATTATGATCCATTTAGTTCTACAAAATTTGTTAATTCAAACGTCAAATTAAAAATTCTTATTAAATAAATAAATTTATAAATTTTATAACATCTTAAAATAATTTAATACTTCAATAAATAGTTTTAAATAAATATATAATAAATTTTTGAAAAACATAAATAAATAAAAGATTATATTATATAATTACAAATTTAAATAAAATTTTATGTACTTATTTATTAATATAATATATCAACTATATTATAAAACTTTATGTACTTATTTAAAATAAATTATACCGAACAATTCATCTTAAAGTTACTCAAATTTAATGGTTCCCTTCCCAAATCCAAAAAAATTGTTACAATCATTGTATATATAAATTAAAATTCTATTAACACCTGTCTTTTTTTAGTCAATTGACACCTGTCCCTTTCTTTTGTTTGAAGGCGCATTAACAGAATTATTTTATTTATTGGTACGTTCATCCCATGTGCCTTTGGGTCCAATTTTATGAACCATGACGTCGTCGCAAAGAGATCAATTACACATTATTCGTATGGCCTCATAAATACAATATGATGGTATGAAATTACACATAACGAGGGGAAAAGACACATAATCGACAACCTCATGAATATTGTGGGCAATATGATAATATGAAATTATTGGTTGCAAAGTTAGCTAACCTTTTTAGATATAGTAACATGATGATAGCTTTATTGGGTATTGGTTAGTTCCACTTTGATCAGGAATGGAAGTTGTATTGGATATATAAGGAGAATTACCTATAATCTTAATGTCTTAAAATTTTGGATTGAGATGTGATGTCTAAATAATATTAAAACTCACACGTAATAATATCAAAAAAATTGAATATTTCTTATTCAAACTTCTAGTTAAATATATTAAATATTTATGTAAATACCATATTCATGTTCTTGATTAATCTTGTCATAAATTTAATGAGTTAACAAAACAAAATAACTTAGTTTTGATCTTAATAAGATCCACAAATCATTGATTTATTAGGGATGGTTTATGGTGTTTTATAGCATAAAAGTTGGTCGAATCTAACTTGCACATAATGTTTATAAGACTTTTATAACGCTTTTTCAAAAGCGTTGTAAACTGAAGCGCCCTCAAATAATATTTTACAACACTTTTTGAGCGTTTAAAAACAAGTGTTGCGCTGTAAAATATAGCGCTTCCACCTTATGTTACATAGCTTTTAAAGTGTTTTTTTGACAAGCGCTGTAAAAGACTTGCACTTTCACATAATTAAATGATCTATTAAAGCGTTTTTTTATACAAGCGCTGTAAAATATTTTTAAAAAATAAAATAAGGAGATCTTTTACAACGCTTTTGGACAAACGCTTTAAAAGACTTCTAAAAAAATGATGTAATAGACTTTTAAAAAATAAAATAAGGAGGTCTTTTACAACGTTTTTGGACAAGCGCTTTAAAAGACTTCTAAAAAAACGCTTTAATATGCTTTTAAAAAATAAAATAAGGAGGTCTTTTACAACGTTTTTGGACAAGCGCTTTAAAAGACTTCTAAAAAAACTCTTTAATATGCTTTTAAAAAATAAAATAAGGAGGTCTTTTACAACGTTTTTGGACAAGCGCTTTAAAAGCCTTCTAAAAAAGCGTTGTAATAGACTTTTTAAAAATAAAATAAGGAGGTCTTTTACAGCGTTTTTTGTCAAGTGCTTTAAAAGACTTCTAAAAAAGCGTTGTAATAGACTTTCAAAAAATAAAATAAGAATATTTTTTACGGCGCTCTTTTAAAAAAGTGTTGTAATAAGGTTTTATATATAACAATAAACCGCTTCAGTTTCCTTTTCATTACGTAAACTTTACTACGCTTCAGTGTCCTCCTTCTCTTCATTGTCCTTCTCATTGCGAACCCTACTATCCATACGAACCATATTGTCAATCAACTCCATTGCAAACAATCTCCATCTTTGTTATTATCCCTACGAACATTATTACGTACTCTTCTTATTGTGAACCCTACTATATCCTATGAACCATTCGTATTTTGCGTATTTTCGTTGTTTCTTAAACGAAGTCGTAACCCTATGAACCCTACGTATTTCTTCGCACTCTTCTGATATTGTATTTATTAATTTTTTATTGTTACTAAAATGAATGTTGAACTTATACTGCTATGAATTCATGGCACATTGGATGTTGTTTGCAATTAATGCGACATCTGAAGTTATATACTATTTAGATCCCTTGCACGACCATTACATCAATCACTCGGATATAAAGACTATGTTCGACACATAAGTAATATTCATTTATTTTTTACATAGATATATAAATAATGTGTTTGTTAATGTTATAATAATCACATTTATTTGATAGTGCTTTACAAGTTTTTCGAGCTCAAATGAGTGCTACAGTGTTGAAACAAAAGTCAAATAAAATCACATGGATTCCAATAAATGTTTGAAATATATACCTTTAAAATTTCATTAACAATCAATTTACAAATATTTATTGACTTATATTTTTATTTTATAGTGCCCTCGTCAAACTAACAACATAGATTGCAAGTACTATATATTGCAATTCTTGAAGGAGATTGTTGATATGAATCAAACTATAATCCTAGAAATGGTACGGTATTTTTATTATATTTTGATTTTCTTATATAAACTATATATATATTTGCTGAGAAATTGACATACTGCAAGGTTGTAAATATATAAATGTAAAAAATATGTGTTGTGTTGCAAAGTTCTGTCGTGAATATGTAAAGTTATATAGTTTTGTGTTTTTGTGAATATATAAATGTAAAAAATATGTAATTGTGTCAATATCATGTGTTATTTGTAAACTGATTGTGTCAATATGTAAAGTTACAAGTTTGTTGTCTGATTGTGTTGTTTGATGTTTGTTGTACTAGTGTTACAATGCTTTTTTTTTTAAAGGCTAAATACCACATGTGGTCCCTTAACTTAATTTCAATTAATGTTTTAGTCTTTTATCTTTTTTTTTCCTTCCCGATTTGGTCTTTTATTTTAATTTTAAGTGATAATTCTATCTTTTATGTTTTAAAATGTCAATAATGTTATCCTTATTTTTTGCAAAATTTTAAAAAATTTATCAAAAATTTCAAACAAAACCCATAAAATTAATTATCATCCTCAATATAATGCAATTTCATCAAATTCATAACTTAAATTTTTAAATAAACTCATAATTTCATCTCTAACAACATCAAATAAAGAATGATAAATATGAGTTTATTTGAAGATTTGAGCTACAAGAATGCACCTATTATTACTGCGCTTTTTTAAAAAAAAACGATGTAAAACTAGTACAATAAGTAGCATATTTTTAGAAGGGATTTATATCGCTTTTTTATTTTAAAGAGTATTGTTGTATCTTTTTAAAACGCTAGATACTACAATACTTAATTTTTTGAAAAACTCTTGTAGATGGCTTAAAAAAAACACTGTAAAATACTATTTTTCGTGTAGTGCACAAAATGTACAATTATATACATGGTTTCACTTCCATTTTAAGAAAAAACAAAACAAATATCAATTAAAATAATTTTTAAATATAAAACTTTTTTTAAAAACTATGGTCATATGATTTTGATGAAATGATTCCACATATGTCATACAAATTACTAAATCGCAATAAATTTTCATCTACGGTTTGAAATGTTACACATCATATTTTCAACAAAAATTTTTATTTTATTTTTTCGTTTACATGATAATTTTATTTTCTTTTAAACAGAAAATTCAAAATTCTACTACAATTATTATCGTCTTCTGTTTAAGAAAAACAAGAGCATCATCTTTAATGGATCATAATAAATTTTCATCTACAAGCTGAAATGTTACGCATCACATTTCCTATAAAAAAACAATTTTTATTTATTTAATTTGAAAGTCCTATTTTCCTATAAATAGGACAGTGATTCTATTCACCAATTCTATAAATTATTTAAACAAAAAATCACCAACTCTATAACAAATAACCAGTAGAAGAATAATGTATCGGATCCCACCACGTGATAAGTCAATGTCATATAGTTAATGCTCAAATGCTCGAGAAAATATTTGCCTTATCGCAGACAAAAATAAACATCATTTAATATTTCAAAAATATATATTATTTTATTTTATATTTATATATCTGTATGAGTGTGTATAAACACTATTTATTTATTTATTTATTTATGTGAATAAACAAGTAATTTTCTTAATACTCATATTGTAAAGAGACAAGTCATATTGTCAAAAAAATAACTATATTATATCATGAAATGAAATTGCATATTCTCAAAAGCTGAAGGATATTTACTAATAACTACTATTATTTATTTGTTATGTAAAAAAAATTTAAGTTTAAATATTTTTTTATCTATGTAAATATAACAATTTTTAATTTTAATACCGTTAATTTTTTTGTTTGAATTTCATATCTATAATATCAAAAAAATTTATTTTTTTATCAAGTAGACATTACAAAAATCTGAATTGATAAAAGAAAATATGTTTTTTGTCTTTGCAAATATAACACTCTTTAATTTTAGTCCTTTAAAAAAAATTTGTTTGGATTTCATCAAATTCATCATCATCAATCACAAACTCAAAGTGAGTTTCATCATTTTCAGCAATCCAACTATCCATATTTTTCTTCACTCAACTCAATTTCTTTCCCTTCACTATTTAGACCTCACCTAACTTAATTTTTTCTATCAAAAATTCTACTTTCAACCTCATCTTTTTCGTCAATTATCTCAAAAAAATATCAAGCTCATCTTTGAAAATTAACTATTTAAAGGATTAACAAAATAGAAAATTAACCTGTAAAGGCTTAAAAAGGATTACAATTTTTTTTTATATCATCCAATTATTCAAACGTCTCTTATCGATTCGTATTCGAATGTTTTAAATGTGTTAGGGGATGCACATAAGATGTTTGATGAAATGTCTGACAAAAATGTTGTTTCTTTTCCTGTTTTGGTTTCTGGGTATTTGAGAGTAGGTAATGTTGGAAGTGGTTTGAAGGTGTTTGATGAAATGGTTGAACATGATATTTCGACTTGGAAAGCATGATTAATCTTAATCTTTGAAAATTAACTATTTAAAGGATTAATAAAATAGAAAGTTAACATGAAAATGTTTAAAAAAGATTTTTTTTTTTTTTTGTAAAGATAATAGAGGAAAAAGATGAGGTTGGAGGTAAAGTTATTGATAGAAAAAATTGGGTTAGGTGAGATATGAATAGTGAAGGGAAAAAGATTGAGTTGGGGGAGAGAAAATATGGATTGTTAGATTGATGAAGATGATAAAATTCACTTTTTGAGTTTGTAATTGATGGTGATGAATACGATGAAATCCAAACAAAAGATTTTATAGGAACTAAAACTGAACAATGTTATATTTGCAGGACACAAAATATAATTTTTTTTGTCAACTCACGTTTTTGTAACGTCCATTTAAGGTAAAAAAAAAATAGTTTTTGATATTGTAAGAATGAAATTCAAACAATTTTTTTTTACAATATCACGAAAATATATTTAAACCTAAAAATTACTAATATTTGTGATCTAACACAATTGAGACCAAGATGTTATCTTGTTTTATTTACCTGAAAGAGTGAAAATGAAAATGGACTTTAACTCACAAAATATGAGTAGGACCCACTTTGCTGTTTTCGTGTTTTTCATGGTGGAGGACAATTTCACAATACGCACGGCGATGTTTCTTGACTTTTTCCTAATCTATCAGAACATCTCTAATGAAGGTTTATGTCTTTGATAAATAGACATTACTCATTCTATAATTTTTCTAATCTATTATTTTATGGATTTTGATACCATATTATCTTTATTAATTTAAATCATTGATAAAAAATAAATAAATAAAATAAAGTTGAATAATATTAATAATAGAAAAAGTTAATTATATTAAAGATTACAAAAAATTATATAATTAATTAAATAAATTACTAGTGTAAAGTAATTACCTAATTAATGTAACTAATCATTTTAACTAGTCAGCAAAGATATTTAACATTCACTTTAGCTATAATATGTTTATGCAAGATTTTTGTCTGCAATTTTTAAATATCAATTTGACAAAAAAGAAAAAGAAAGAATTTTGTCAGTAAATGTAACTGATATTTTTGAAGAATCTTCAACAATTGTTTTGATAGCATATATTCTGGAGTTGAAAAATGAGGAGAATTTAAATAATGCATTTGAATCTATATTTTTCATATATGATGAAAGTTGTCAGTGTTTAAACAAGAATGGTATCAAATATCTAATGATAAAGTTTTGTTAAATAGTTGCTTTGTTTGAACTTTTTTTAATTATTATCATCAAAATGAGATAATTCTAATTTAAAATTTGACATAAAAGAAAATTAAAAAAAGAAGTAGAGAAAAAATAAATAAATTATTCAAAAATCAAGTAAAAAGATAATAAATCAATTACACTTCTATAAAAAGAATTCAAGAAATTTTATAAAAAGAAAATAGTGGAATAGTAGGTTATTTGACACCAAAATAGAATATGTAAAATATTAATATTAAGTATAAAATAGAAAAAAAAATAGAAATAAAATTATATTAATAGAATGAAGAAAATTAGTAATTACAATAGATGTAAGATGCTATTTATGTATAGATACTAAAATAATTATTAAAACTAACTTGTAATTAATTTAACTAAAAACTAATTAATATAAACTAATTATAATATATTAATAAATATTCAATCTTTTCATTTAAAAAAATAATATTAATCGGATCATACCAATAACTCCATCTCATCATAATTCAATGACTTTCATTTATTTTAATATTAAAAATGGTAAGTTACGCGGAGAGTGTTCTCCCTAATAGTTACTATATTATTATATTATGTTTCTCTCCAATTGAGGTACCTATTTGGTACCAATACATATTGGATTAAGCTCCCCCCATTGGAGGGTGTTAGTATATATTGTGTATTATTTTTTCCATCACATAATAATTAATGATTATATTTTTAAAATATATATTCTAAAATAATGATCATTTTTAACTTTTTTATATAATTTTAATTGGTTTTTTAATTGTATTATTTAATTAATATTATATATATCAATAATTTAATAAAATTATTCTTTATATTTTTTAATTTATTATTTTTTAATCTATGTGAAATAATTAAATACGATAATTATTTTAAGACAGTGAAAATATTTTGAATAAATACGATAGAAAAAATACGACACTTAAATGACACTTATAAATTGAATAAAATATTTTTATTTTATTATTTTTGTTATTAGTTTTATTTATATATTAAATATTAGAAATCAATTTATTTAATTTTCTTTTAAATATTTTAATATTATTTTAAATATTTAAATTTATTACATTTTTAATATTTATTTTGTTTATATATTAAAATATTTAAAGTTACTATGTTTTATTTTATTGGCTTAATTGCAGCTTTGATACCGTATTTTAGCTGAATCGCGAAAATTGTCCTTCCAAACAAAATTTTGGTCAAAAATTTGATGAATTTTTATTTTTTAAAGTTGTGCAATACCATTTATAATCATAAATTTCAAGTACAATTGTTGCATATGAGATCTTGAGACATGGTGTGACTTAAAAAAAAAAAATTCATCAAATTTTGGACCAAAATTATGTTTGAAAGACCAAAACTAAGGAGAAATAAAATAGAGGACAACTTTCACGATTCAACTAAAATAGAGGGACATTTGGAATTATCATTTAAACTGGGGAGAAATATCAATAGAATTAACAATTGTTTGTAGGATTTTCATTTAAAGGTTCTAAAGGGAATTGTCAAATCCATTACAAATTAGGTTTTAATTCATAAGCTGCTATTTTGTCTTCCCTTATTCTTTTTTAAATGTTTTTTTTGCCTTTTTTATTTTCACGCTAAAGTATTTTAACATGTACTTAGAGACTGGACAAGATAAATTTTTGGTTCAATATTACAATGATAATGGAAGAAAGAAGATCTGTAAGAGAAATTTATTTATTTATATTGTAAAAAATTGTGACCTACTTTACTTTTTAACATGTACTTAGAGACTGGACAAGATAAATTTTTGGTTCAATATTACAATGATAATGGAAGAAAGAAGATCTGTAAGAGAAATTTATTTATTTATATTGTAAAAAATTGTGACCTACTTTACTTTAAAACGTAGACATAACAATTTAAACAATTTCATATTTTTAAACTTTATGAACACGATAATAAATGCATTATTAGATATTTTAAATGATAAACACTCATCTTATATTGATATGACATAATAGTGGTAACATAAATATTTAAATTATTTTCTTTTATGTTTTTGTTTTTATTTTTTTATAAATTCCTTCTCCGATAGGTAATCTGTTTATAAATTCCTTCTCCCATAGATAATCTTATTTGAAGTGTTTGGATAAGTAAATATAAATATCTCTTTAAATGAGAATTCAAATCCAAAGTTGTAGAAATTTAGTCCCTTATACTAAACTCAACTTTCATTAATTGTTTTTTTGTTTTTGTATTTTATCTTATAACTTATATTTGTCCAATAAGTACCACACATTAGTCTTTAACTTCATATAATACACACACATATTCATATGTCAGATTATCTGATATGATGCTTAAGATTATAGTTAAAAAATTTGGTCTTAAATATAATAAGAAAATTTTTTATTCAACATCTAATTATAAATTTATACTAAGTTAAAAACACAATTACAATTCAATGTATTATTATATAATATGTTCAATTATTTGATTGGTGTTGTTATTTATAAATATGTGTTTACACACACAAATATATTTACAAACATTTAAGTATATATATATATATATATATATATATATATATATATATATATATAT
>JBBPBS010000106.1:4488970-4525441 GCA_037974835.1 Cicer judaicum | reverse complement strand
TATTGCACGAGATAATTCACGTTAAAACTTTTCTACACTTATAAAAAATTCACGCATTTTAGATAAATATTATATACATTAATATCATAGATAGTAAAACAATTATTTCAATCTTTGATAATAATTACCAATAAAATTTGTTCTAGAATACTTTAAGATAAATAAATAAATTATATTTAAATTAAAAATTATCTCCGTGTATGGATTTTACACATATTAAGATAATTATACGAATGAAAGAAAAAAAAAACTATTTTTAATAAATTATTTTCGTTAGATACATTTTCAACGTGTAAATGATGCTAAAATGTTAAATAGGTATTGAGTGCAAACCAAACATTTTTCCTAAAAAGTAATGGAAAATGATGCATTACGCAAAGATACGAGAAGGACGTTTCAGACATTAGACACAAAAGGTTGATTCTCCGTTAAAATTTCAAACATTGCCTAAATGAGTTAACAAGAAAAAATACAAAAGTGTCCCACATGACTAGATAGAAATGTTCACCCAAATTAAATTATGTGCAACACATGAATATAAATGCTCAACCAACTAAGTGGATGGAAACAAGAAAGGCGTTAGGTAGAAAATATATTTCTTCAGTTTTATTTTAATTATTTAATTTGAGTTGTGTGCCATTAATATTATTAATAAAATGCTTAATTTTATTGATTTTAATAGTAAAATGATTGTTTGTTATTTCAATATAAAAGTTGAGAATTATGATTAATTAAAATACAATAAATAGGAATATATTAGTAAAAAAAATAATTAATATTATATTGATATTGTAAATTAAAGAATAATTTAAGACATAAGAAAATGGCAAATAAAACAATTAAAATAAGATAAATGAAATATTTATACTATAGTTTTGCACTCCCACAAAACTGACTGGAGCATATTTAAATATAAAAGCCTTTAAAGTTGTTGTCTTGTTGAAGTTACAACTATTTAAATATTCGCTCCACTCAACAACCTTCGAATGCATTGTAGTAAAATATATTTGAATCATTTAACATCTAATTAAAATTAGACATCTAAACTATAAATTCATATTTTAGATTT
The DNA here is from genome assembly GCA_037974835.1 of Cicer judaicum. NCBI lineage: Eukaryota > Viridiplantae > Streptophyta > Magnoliopsida > Fabales > Fabaceae > Cicer > Cicer judaicum. The sequence continues at coordinate 4,524,372 of JBBPBS010000106.1, read as the reverse complement.
AAAATTATGTATTAGACATTCTGCATTCCAGTAGCAGCAAATTTCAAATTCTATTTAAATATAGGCAAATAGCCCAAAACTCAATATGTACACACACATACACATATTTGTTCATAATAAAGTAATTAAACAAAGACTTCAAAGACGAGACAGAGCCAAAACCTGCTCATTATTTTGATTGACTTGGCTATTCTTATTATTCTTACTATTACTATTATTCTCATTCACCACAAAACACTTAGCTTTGACTCTCAATTCAAACTTCTGAATCTTACCTGTTGCAGTCTTTGGCAACTCCTTCATAAACACAACTTTCTTAGGCACCATAAAATGTGGCAAATTCTTCCTACAGTAACCAATCAACTGATCCTCACTAACAGAAACATGATCATCCTTAATATTCTTCTCATCATTATCCTTCTTAAGGGACACAAAAGCACAAGGACTCTCACCCCATTTTGGATGTGGCATTGCCACAACAGCAGCTTCCAAAACCATAGGATGCCTATAAATCACATTTTCAACTTCAACACTACTTATATTTTCACCTCCTGATATAATCACATCTTTAGACCTATCTTTAATTTCTAAATAACCATCATAGTGTATAACACCTACATCGCCTGTCCTAAACCAACCATCTCTGAACGCTTTCGATGTGGCTTCCCCGTCCTTAAAATACCCCATCATGATTCCACTTCCTTTCAAAACAATCTCCCCCAATGTTTTCCCATCTCTAGCCACACTCTCCATTGTTTCAAGATTCTTCACATCAACATCAGCTAATGTCAAAACACTCACACCTTGTCTAGCTTTCATAATTGATTTCTCGGATTTAGGCAATTTGTCCCATTTCTTCAGCCACTCACAAACAAGTGCTGGCCCTGTTGCCTCTGTTAAACCATAAGCATGTGTGACATGAAAACCAAGTTCTTCAATTTTCTCAACAAGTGAAGCTGGTGGTGGTGCTCCACCAGTTAGTATGTTCACTTTTGATTTAATCACTCTTTTTTCACTATTTTTTGCTCCTAATATAATGTTGAAAACTATAGGAGCACAACACATGTGTGTAACATTATGCAATTCTATGCTTCTATAAATATCATATGCTAATGTGTTTCTAATGCAAATGTTTGTGCCACCTCTTGCAGCCACACCCCAAGTGAATGTCCAACCATTACAATGAAACATAGGTAATGTCCAAAGGTAAACAGGTTGAGAACCCATTTCCCAACCAAGGATTAAACTCAAAGTACTAAGATAAGCTCCTCTGTGACTATAAACAACACCTTTAGGTTCTGAAGTTGTACCTGATGTGTAATTCAATGCAATTGGTGACCACTCATCATGAATTTCTTCAGGTACATAATTTGGATTACCACGATGAACCATTTCTTCATATTCAAGCTCACCAAGTCTTATTCCTGTTGGAGAGTTTATGTCATCTATTAAAATCACTAGTGGAAGTGATGAATAGTTTTGTTGACCATTTTGGAGAAAGTTTTTATCTTTCTCTTCCATGAGTAATCTCAAGGCATCTTTTGCTTTGGATACATATTCATAGTCTACAAAGAACACTTTGGCTTCGGAGTGTCCAAGAATTGTGGCTATGTTCTTAGCGTCCAGACGGATGTTGATGGTGTTCAGTATACCACCTGCCATAGGTACTGCAAAATGCATCTCATACATTGCTGGAATGTTTGGTGCCAACACTGATATCTGTTTCAAATCAATTCTTTTATAAAAATCATTCGGAATCATATACATAATTTTAATTAAATTGCGGTTGATATTGTAAAAACATTGCAATCAAAAACTTGATATCACATCAAGGACAGCTCAGATATTTGTATTTTAAAATAAATAATTATGGCAGGAAAATGTGAAGAGTACTTACAACATCATTTCTAGCAATATTGAGAGAACGGAGGGAAGAAGCAAGGCGGCGACAGCGGTCATAAGTTTGTGACCATGTGAAACGGGTTCCTTCATGGATCACTGAGGTAATGTTTGCATAAGAAGCTGAAGCTCTCATCAAGAAAGTTAAAGGGGTGAGTGTGGTATAATTCGCTTGACATTTTTTAAGTTCGTCCATTTTGAAGTTTTTAGTTTACTAAGCAGGAAGATAATGAGTACGAGGGATTGTTGTGTGTTGTGGTTTAGGAATGAGATTGAGGGAGGTGTCCTATATATAGGGAATTTGATGTGACAGGGAAGGGTACATTGATGGCCAATTTACTTGAGACTTAATTGCAGTTTTGATCGTTCTATTATAGCTGAATAGTGAAAATAGTTCTTTTATTTTATTTTATTTTTGTCCCTCAAACATAATTTTGATCTAAAACATAATAAAATTTCATTTTTTTTTTTTGTATTTATTTAAATCACACCATACCTCAAAATCTCATTTGCAACAATTGTACCTGAAATCTATTATTATAAATGATGCAGTACGACTTTAAAAAATAAAATTTTATCAAATTTTAGACTAAAATGACCAAAATTAGAAAGAGAAAATAAAAAAGGCAATTAAACCTTTATTTTATTTGTGGAGACTCTGGGACCATCAATTTAATTAGTTACTTAGAAGATGCACTTGAAGGTTGTGTATGTGGAAGTTTATACACGGAAATTGCTTTCGTAGTGTGAATTTGGACACACTTATATATGGTTGTTGTAGTTCATTTTGCATTTTTCTTTTGTTTCATGCATCATGTGGTAATTAAGGATCTCATCTCCTATTTGATTAATAGTGTTTTATGTGTAAGAAACACTAAATTAATAAATTTCTTTTTTTCTTATTCATTATCAATTATCTATCAAAATTTGGATTATACGAGACACTAACCTCTGACATTTACTTATCCAAAAAATTGCAGTGTTTAGTAATATTCATGTATTATTGCAGTGTTTAGTAATATTCATGTATTTTAAGTTACATGTATTTTAAGGAAATACATGTATATAATAGTTCTATAGGTATTTTATGGGAAAATACATGTAATCGTTTTATAGGAAAATACATGAATATAATAGGTTTATTATATTCACGTATTTTAAGTTACATAGTACACTGGATCAATCTCAATTTTTAGTTTATTTGTTTACAAAAAGTCGTTCATTTTTTCTTATAAAAACAAAAAGTCGTTCTAAAGAAAGAACAACTTTCATTTTAAAATTGGAATTTCACACTTAATTTACTCATCAATAATCTCGCATATTCCATCCACGTCAACTTTTCCATGCTTTACTTGGCTTATGATTATGGCTGGTTATATATTAACCGTTTAATTTAGTAAAAATATTGGACTTAATTTTTTTTTAAAGTTTATTAATTTAAATATGTTATGTTTTAAGATATAAAAAAATATTAGATAAATATATATATATATATATATATAATTTTATTATTATTTATTAACATTTTTATTTTATTATTTTTTCTTATATATAAAAACTTAATTTAATCTATTTAATAAATGTAAAATATATTATTTTAATGTTTTAATATGAAATAAACTTTCAAGTTAGACCATACTTTAAAAAGATATCCGATTAGATCAAAAAAACTTATGATAGACCATATGACATACTCTAATCTAAAAAAATAATTGTATTCAGATTCAAACATTTTAAAGTCTGACACAATTTATTTCCACTCTTACTTATGGTGACGAATCACAATCAACTAGCAGATTAGCCAAAATCAAACTAAAAACATTGGCTAATGAAAATAATAAATAAAATTAATTTTGTAAGTAAAATTTATTAAAGATAGTATATTTAGTACTCAAAACTGTTCCACTGAAAATAATGAACATATTTGTTGATCAAGCTAATATTTATCATTTGTCTACTTTTGCATTTTATTTTCTTGTTCTTTTTGTTTATGACGACGAGTAAGTTTTTGAAAATTTAATTTTTTTTGAATATTATTTTTAAAAAATAGGATTTTTATTAGGAGTATTGTGATTTTGTTTGAATCAATTTTAAAGTAAAAAAAGTTATTTGATTAACCATATAAATTAGCACGAATTTGGATTAGTTTGGATTACTTCCTAAAAAAATTCAACCAGATCTAATTAAATCGGATTTGAATTAGACCGGTTCATTCAATTTTTTTATACATAATAACTAAATATTTATATTATGTCAAATAATATAATATACGTAACATCAACATAGATAACCTATAATTTATTAAATATTAAGATTACGAAATAACAAGTATTAATTATGTTTTAAGAAAAATTGAGAAGAGAAATAATTATTAATAGTAATGATTATTTAATAATTGTTGCGAGATTTGAACTTTACTCTTTAATTTTATAAAATTATCAATTATGTTTAGACTATATGAAATAGTAAAAACAAATACATCAAACTAATGAGTATTAGTGAAAAAATAAAAATCAATGAATGATATATTAATAAAACATTTCAAACTAATAATAAAATAGACTTACATGTAATTTTTATTCATTTGTTGTCTCATTAGCGATTATGATTTATCTAGATCTAAAGTATCATAAATTCACAAGTGAAATGTTTGTATAAATTTTTAATTAATTACTAACTTATATTTCATAAAAAAATATACATTAATCTATATTACAAAAACAACTAAAATTATTGCAAAACAATTTCTACTTGAATTTTCACTTAAAATGTATACAAACTCATTTGCAAAACCAAATTTATTGTCAAATCATAAAATAAATAAATAAATCAACCCCAAATGCCTAGCGAAATGCCAAACATTTTGAAAAATCAGGGAAGAAAATAGATTTATAAATTAATGGGACCAAAATCATAAATAAAACAAAATTGAAAGACTAAAATGACTTTTAAATCTAAAAAATAATAAGGACTTTAACTTAATTTTGACCAACACACTATTATATTGTATTAAATGTAATTAAAAAATATTTAATAATATTTGATTTTGTACGATGTTGAATATTTTTATATTAATTTGTGATTTATATTTGTATTGATGTCAATATAAATATCTCAGTCACAGTCAATTTTAACATATGCCATGGCCAGCATCACATCAATTCTAACATGTTTAACATGAATATTGGGGTATGTGGTGATGACTCACCAATTTGTCAAAATGAAGATAATGATCACAACGCTACCCACGCGTTGCTCGACTTTAAAGTTATTCGTCCTTCTTCTGTTGTTGCGTTTTTTTGTTTTTTCTGTGTTTTTGCAACTTATGATACTTTTAAGCAATATTCCAATTGAGAAGTTTTTCGGTATTAGCTTTCTCTTTGAATATTTATGAACATCTATAATAGATACTGAGACAACCAAAGTATGAATTTCGTGTCCAATAAGATATGTGGACACTTCGGGTAAATATATGTTTTTTTTAGTAGCTAAAATCATATACCATTCAACTATTTTCGCCCCTAAAATCTTATTTTCTGAGATATATATAGGGAGCAACTCTAATATAAATATTTCACTATTATGAAAAATGTGAACAATAACATATATATTATAACATTTAGAGTTTATATGTTAATTATAATATTTGTGTTATTTTTTTCTTTTAAGCTTAAAGTATAGACACTAGCAGATCTTAATCAAAAACAGAGTGACCAAACTTTTAAAATCCTAATACACAAATAAAAAGTATAATATTATATTATATATAAGAATTTTAAATTTTAAATTTACATAAATATATTATAGAGAAGTAGTAGATTCAATTTTAATTTACATTATTAATTATTAAAAGTTGGTTGGTATTTAGGTTGAAATTTTTATGTATTTTATAATTATAGGAGTTGTTTTTGTAAATTTTTTATAAATTATTTCCTTTGATTTTTTTATAATAAACAAATGAATTATAAGTTGGTCTATAAAAATTTGTGTATTTAGTTCATCTTACCGATTTTGAACACTCTATTCTTATTTTAAAAATTTAATTTTAATATTTAAAGAAATTAATAAAATAAATTTTAGTCCACATACACAGATGAATTTACATTACGCAATGAAGATCTACATATATCAATCTATATAATACAATCTAAATGATGTATGTCATTTGATTTGGTTAATGCATGTAACAAAGATGTACAAATAACATGTCATCTTCGTATATTAGACTCAAATATACATCTCCACAACGATAATCCAACAACCATATGTCAACTCATAAAAATAATTTCACTTATAAAATACACCGATTATCGATTCCAAAATTACAACAACATACACCACAATAACTATATTAATTAGTATATTTATTAACTTATGTCATATTTTTTCTAGTCGAAATTTATCACCAATTAACATATATTAAACCACAATGATCCTATAAACTTATATAATTTGGCTATCATAATTTTGTCATAATTAATAATTATGCATTTTAAATTTTTTTAATATAATTATATATATATATATATATATATATATATATATAATTTAACTACTTCCATACATTCAATCAAATTCATATGTAAAAGTTTTCTCTAAATTATACATCAATCATGATTCTACATATAAAATTTTAGATTACTCTGATTTGCACATTATTAAAGTTCGGCTTGATTTGGTACATAAAATATATCAGATAGATCAATTTTTATTGACAAAAATTATAATTGAAACGCCTCTCATAAATAAAGTATATATCATATAAATAAAATAAAAAATATTAATATTTTTTTTTTAAATTATTGAAAATTTTATGGTCATCATCCTATATCATAACAAAGTTATGTCATTTAATATTTCGTAATCATGATGGTGAATATTAACTTAGTAACAATGAGGTCACTCTCTTGCTACATGTAACTGAGCATGTAAATTAATTATTATGTTTAAGGTGTTTTGAATTTGTCACATGTGGTGATTAGGATAGTTTAACAATATATTTTGAATTTTTTTTTGGTAAATAGGTGGATGTCAAATTGGAGAGTTAAAGGATTAAATAGGACAACTATTTATATTAGGATGAGAAACTTTTTATAAAAAATATACATTTACTGTTGGATTTAATGTACGATGCTTGAATAAAATAAAAATACAGAAGGAACTAATATGTACAAAAGTCGCTTGTAAACTTTTATATAAATGTAAAATATGATAAGTCTATTTCTAGCCTAAAAAGAAACAATTCCTTAGATCAAAATGAAAAGTGAATTTGATTCATAGAAGTTTAGGGTTTGAAGTCACCATCCTATATCATAACAAAGTTATATCATTTAATAGTTCATAATCATGATGGTGCACATGAACTTAGTAACAATGAGGTCACTCTCTTGCCACATTGCCACATGTGATTGAACATGTAAATTAATTATTATGATTAAGGTGTTTTGAATTTGTTACAAGTGGTGATTAGGATAGTTTAACAATATATTTTGATTTTTTTTTTATAAATAGGTTGATGTCAAACTGGATAGTTAAAGGCTCAACTAGGGCAACTATTTATATTAGGGTCGAAAACTTTTTATAAAAAAAATGTATTTAGTGTTGGATTTAATGTACGATGCTCGTTTGAAATAAAAACATAGAAGGAACTAATATGTATAAAAGTCGTTTGCAAACTTTCACATAAAGGTAAAATATGATATGCCCATTTCGAACCTAAGAATAAACAATTCCTTAGATCAACACAAAAAATGAATTTGATTCATAGAAGTTTAAGGTTCGTTTAATAGACACTAGGATAATGACATGATATGAAATATATCACTTACTAAAAGCAAAACTTGCATTTAGAGTAGCTAACTAAGGTCTAAAGTAAGACCTCTTAAAAAAGTTTTTACTAAATTCTTTAATATTATACTTTTGATTGAGATGATTTTTTATTACTTCGTTTCATTATTTTGTGCGCATAAGTTATAGGTTTATAGATACAATATTTAATCAATTGAATTTTTTTTTTATTTTTCTCCAAAAAATTCTTGAAAATAACCGAAATGTTTTTTAATAAATAAAAATTTTGAAAGTTTTTAGAGAATTTTTTTTTGAAAAAATAGATCAAATTTTTTTTAAATCAGTTTTTATTAGAAAAATTGAAAAAGAAAGTCCATATGACCCACTTAGTCTACGTAATTTTAATAATTTTTTAGTTTTGTAGACTTCCTTATTGAAACTTTTTTAACAATAGAATATTTTGATTCATCCAATATATGAGCAATGACCGATAATTATTAGGTTTGTGAAAATAACAATTATACCATGACATGTAATTGAGCAAATCTTAATTCTAAGCACAATGGTAAAAATAACTTAGGTAGGTTCTCTCTTCTTTATCATGACTATAAAGGGATAGTTGAAGGTCATTTTTTTTTACCTTCGGGCCACGACCTCCTCCTAAGATATTTTAGTATATAAATTATAAAGTAGGATATTTTAGTTTAAAAATTAAAAAAAAAAGGATATATTGATAAAAAATTAGAATACTCATGTGAATATGCAATATTAACTACGCCAAAGTAATTTATTGAAATATATAATAGATCAAAATTATTCATTCGATTCAAATCAACAAATACTTTAATAAAACGAAAAAATTAAAAGTGTCGTACCAAGATGACAAACAAAATAAATATTACACTCAAATAATAAAAGCACAACAAAAAAAAATACGAGAAAAAAAAACTAAACCAATATAAAAACTACTTATTAAATAAATTGAGAAAAGAAAACTTCGAAGGGTGATTCCAAATCTAATAATAGTCATAAACTACCTTTTCTATAATAAAAGAAGAATGAGAGACCTGAGTTTTTTAACACCGACTACGGCTATAACGTCTTTGTACCACAATATGTGTTTCATTATTTATCTTTTATTTAATATTTTATTTTAATCATTATTTTTTTATTTAATTTAATTTTTTTTATCTTTTACTTAATACTCATTTTAATCCTTAGTAAAAAAATAAATCAGTATAATTTTACAAAAAAGAAATATTAAATACAAAAATAAGGAACTAACATAAAAAGATAAATAACTAAAAAAATAAATTTTAAATAATAGATAAATTAGCACAAAACAATATACAACCATAAAAAAACATGCATACGGCAGACTTTGCTACCTCAGTCAATTTTCCTTAAATTATGTATTCTTAACTAATTAACTATCTATGATTCTATCTATACCTACCCATATTAATCAATTTTAAATATGTCTTTTTCGGCACTACAAGTGACTACAAAAGCTTGATTGTTAAAGATCAGAAGAAATATATAAATTTCCACCTTATTCAAACTTCACGCTTTTCGTATTTAATTGTCACTCTAATTTCAAATATTTCAGTCTTTGGTCTAGTCTTGTTGAATATCAATCCTTTTCACAGTTCAACTAATGGTAAATTAAATTATAAAGAAAATACCACTAAATTTCCAGGAAATTGTCATCGACATGATATCGCAAATACTGAGCAGCGAGTGCACCTTTGAATAATTTTTAATTCTAAAAGTTGTGCTCTAATCTCGTTGAATTTCCCACAACGACTACTCGTGAGTCGTGATTCAAGGGATAAACTCCAAATAAATGTAAATCATAGTCTACTCGTTTTTAAAAAGGGTCATCATTATGGAACATATAAAACGTTACTCCACCTCAAATTCAATATAAATGATAATATTAATTGAAAAATTAATATATTTGGTTAGATTAAACACATACATTTTTGCAGTTACTTTTTATTATTTAATTTTCATTTCATGTTGTCAAGACCGGTGATTCATTATTAAAAAATAAAATATTTAAAGTAATTTTTTTTAAAATATTATAATAAAAAATAAATTATTATAAAAACTATTTTAAAAAAAATCTTAAACAAACTGAGGGATTTTCATATCTATATTCTAATTTTTAAATTTTAATTCCAAAATGTCCTATTTCAAAAAAAAAAAATACATAATTGTCTTATGTTTTAGTTCCATTTGATCGCAACATGGGGATGCGACTTGCTATAAGGATTTTTTTTTGTTGCCAAATGAATATTTATATTTATTATTATTAAGTAATTTAAAAATAATTAAAATATTTAAAAATTCAAAATACCATTATGAATAATAATAATAATAAAAAGAAAATTATATTAATAAAATAAAAATATAATAAAAGAAAAAGTACATCTCCGTAGTTAATTAATTAATTTAATAAATACATAGATTATTATTCAATAATTAATTTTATTTTATTAATTTTGTTAATTATTATTTAATAAATTATGAATAAGTAAAATATTTAAAAATTCAAAAAACTATTAATAAATTAAATATATTAATAAATAATAATAATAATAATAATAATAATAAAATAAATTATATTAATAAAATAAAATTAATTTAATTGAACCAATAAAACATGATAAATTAAAAACCAAATATTGAAAATTAAAAGATAAAATACATCAAATTTATATTTTATCATTATTATTATTATTATTTTCATTAATTTTTATTTATTAGTTAAGAAAAATAAGAGAAAGTTGTTATAATAACGTGCAAAAATAGAGGAAGTTGTTATAATAATTTGCAACAAACAAACACGAGGACATTGTTATAATAACGTATGCTATTTTGCTAATAAAATAACAATATATTTTCTTAACAACTTATTTTTGTTTAACTGTATTTTTTTTCTTCAATGTAATATATTTTATTTATTAGGCTTAATTGTAATTTTGATCCCCTATTTTAACTTAATCGCGAAAGTAGTTTTTCTATTTTGTTTTTCTCCAGTTTTGGTCTCAAAAGCATAATTTTAGTCCAAAACTTCATGAAATTCCACTTTTTTGTATTTATTTAAGTTACACGATGTCTCAAGATCTCATTTGCAACAATTGTACCTGAAATATATGATCATAAATGGTGTATTACGACTTTAAAAAATGAAATTTAATCAAATTTTGAACCAAAATTCTGTTAGAAGGACCAAAACGGGGGAGAAACAAAATGGGGAACTACTTTTGCGATTCAGCTAAAATAGAGGGACCAAAACTGCAATTAAGCCTATTTATTAATAATATTTTGATTTTTTAATCATTTTTAATTTATTAAATAATCAATAATTCAATTGTTAACAAAATAATATTAAGTGTTAATTTACCAACAAAATAGGATTGAGTGGTCAAAATAATATAACATGTTAAAATCAAAGTCCTCCTAATTGTTTTGGCAAATTATTATAACAACTTCCCCCCCTTTTAAAATATTATTATAACAACTTTCTTTTATTTTTCTTATCTAATAAATAAAAATTAATGAAAATAATAATAATAATCAAATATAAATTTGATGTATTTTTTTTAGATTTTCTGTATTTTTTCTTTAATTTAACATGTTTTATTGGTTCAATTTTATTATTTTTATTTTTATTTTATTAATATAATTTTCTTTTTATTATTATTCTTATTATTATGATTATTATTATTAAAATTTATAATATTATTAAATTTATTATTACTATTATTCATAATGGTATTTTGAATTTTTAAATTATTTAATAATAATAATCATAATTAATAATAAATATAAATATTCATTAAATAGCAAAAAAATATAAAAAAAACCAGGTGCCATCTCCAGTATGCGACCAAGCCGACCATATTATTCTCAAATTACGATCATCAACATTATCTAAAAAGTAGGACAATTCTATATTTCTTTTTGAAAGTAGAGCATTTTAGAATTAAAATTTAGAAAGTAGGATATACATATGAAAACCCCACGAACTGATACAATATAATCTATTATCCATTTTTCAGCTGAGAAGATTGTTTTAATCTCAAATATTACTTTTTTTTTTCTGTGGAAAATGATATTTATATTATGTTGAGTAGTCAGTCCTACTCTCTGTGGCTCTCTTGGCTTCTTGGTTTCGTCTTCTTTGATTCTGTTTTTATTCTTTCCTTTTCCTCACTATCCAATTTCCACACCACCCACTCACACTTTTATATTGTTTTTAAGCAAAAATTAAAATATTAAAATGTAAATGCATCACATATCATTTCATCAATACTTATGTTTGTGTTTTGTACTAGAAATTTAGTTTGGCGGCACCAATTTTTAATTGTGCTTGAATTTTGAAAATGATATATTTAAAGAAAATATTAAAATGGAACTTTATTTGCTGCAGAAATTTTGAGTTTAGAAATATATATGTGATGAGGGTCAGATAGTTAAATATTTCGGAAAGTTTATTTCGATTGCAGGGGTAGTATTAAGGCAAGACACCCTTTTGAGCAAAATTTACTAAATATGGTAATCAAAACCCATATACAAATTTATATATTAACTTGTATTCAAGGTGCTTGATATCTCTGATTTGTATTCAAGATTCATCATCAATAACCCAAAAAAAGAAATATAAAGACATTATTGTAAAAATTGATTGATAACAAACTCATCATTTAAAATTAAAGTATACAAAGAAAAAATAAATAAATAAATAAATAAAGCTGAAGAAAAAAATATTAAGCATTTATATAAAAATATATTAATCACGAAAGGAAAAAACATAAAATAATGGTCATCAAGCGGAAAAAAAATAATCTACTAGCACACATGTATATTTTTTTCTTTTCTAAAATACGCATTTCATCCCAACGTCTCACACTTCTATAACTATAATTCTTCTATTTTGAAAATAACAATTTAAACCTTTTAATATTATTTTTATTTGTAAAATCAGACTCCCTTAATTTTGATTGAGTTAATCGTGACGTAAATTCATTCTAATAAGTAAAATGTAGTTGTAGAATCATATTTAAAAACTTAAATGCGTATACATGAAATTTAATTAAAAACAAATAAAAAATATATTATCTAGATAACAATTATTCAACGTAGTATTTGGTGAACAAAACATAAGTTTCATTATGTGATTTATTCTTTCCATTTTTTTCTATCTATCAATAACTTGGATATATGGGAAGAAGAAATTGTGGAATGAAACATAGATTTCGTTGACTATATGCTACCATTTGATTATGGTAATATGGTAGTATATTTTTTTTTTTTATTAAATAAATTTCATATATAGGTGTAGATGTTCTTAAAAATTAGTTTATCACCATTGACTCAGTCAAAATTAAGAAAACTTGATAAAATTAAATTATATATCAAAGTATCTGATAATTTTTTTATTATAAAGTGTCTTATAAATTATATATCACATAATAGAAAATAAAAATAAAATAGTCTAGTGTCATGTACAAGTTTATCTTTTACTATTAGATAACTAATGTTAATCATATTTTATTTGATTCAATGATTAAAAGTTGTTAATTCAATTGTAGAAACAAATACATACATAGTGCAAAATTTATCACTTTTGCACTGTAGAATTAATCATTATAAATGATGACTCTATATGAAAACAATAAACTATTATTATGAGAAATGAAAATAACTAATAAATTTTTTTTTGGCAGTCTAAAAAATAACTAATTATATGGGTTAGATTAAGATTAAATAAATTAGGGACTCATTATAAAAGAATACACGCACCGATAAGTCTCTCTTACTATTTTTCCTGCATTAAAAAAAACACCCAGTTTTATGTAATAGTTAATTGTAGCTATTAATTTCAAATTAAACAGATTATATTACAGAACTAATTTTAACGTATAAAACAATTTTATTCATCGAACAAAATTAGATGGCTAAGAATTATAACTCGTCAAACAATTACAATAGAAAGTCTTGTTTTTGGTGTTTAAATTATTATTTTTATACTGTTCAATCTCTAAGGGTGTTACTAATCAAATCCCAATTAAACATGTACAATAATTACTTATATAACTTCTTACAATTTGAAAGAGAAAAAAAATTAATTCAAGTTACTAATTATAAATTGTTTTTTTTACAGGTACTAATTATAAATTGTTAACAACTTTAACGATTGAATATACAAATATATTTAATTTACGGACATGTTCAAAAACACAAATTATCAAAGGTACATCTTTAAAATAATTAAAGCTGTTAGTTAATATAAATCCACTATAAGCAAATCAATCACAAGTGGGAATCGAACGGTCGGTTCGAGAAGTTGACATAATTATTTGATAGTGAACTGGCTTATTTTTCTAACTTGTATATTCACATATGTCTGTCCACATAAATTAAGAAACATAAAAAGTGATGAATGAAATGCATGGATGAGGATTGAGGAGGACCAACCAAACCAATCAATCATGTAGGGCGTGATTCCCTCTTTGCCAAATGCCTCATTCACGTGGTTGTATTTCATGTTCTGTGTTGTCTTTCTCTGTCACTCTTTTCGATATTTTCTTTAGTAGTTGGTGTATATGGTCGCTCCTAAGTGCTTCACAATTTCTTTACAAAAATGTTAAAGTTACGACTAAAAACATTATTTAAATCCAAAAAGTTTTATATATATATATATATATATATATTCTTTTTTAATTATCTTTATGTATGATTAATTTTTTAAATTAACATTTTATTTTCAATTATTTGTTGTGAAAATTTTTATTGTACTATTTAACATTGCTGTTTATTTTATTACCAAAATTTAGAAATAATAATAGTTTTAACTTTATGAAAAAGTTTAAAATTTATTAAAAATCTGTATTTTTAGAATCTTATAGCAGAGTAGATATTTTAAAAGTGATTGTGACGTTGAACTTCAAAAGTGATTGTGACGTTGAACGTTTATTATTAATCTTTCATGTTGATTTTATTATTGAAAATTGTATTAATTTTAATGATTATTTTTATAATTTAATTTTTTTATCTGGCAAATATGATGCCAATCAAATTGTCTAATATTTAACTAAATGTATTTTCTATAATTCAAATGATTTATAGATGAAAGAGATTTTAGCTGTTATATATCCAAATGATTTATAGATGGAAGAGATTTTAGCTGGTATATATATATATATTCTTTTGATTTGTTTTCAAATTTTACTTAATATTGACTCAAGAAAACAATTTTTTCTTCATAATCAAACTTTTTTTTGGTTACAAAAGAGGGCATAAAGGCCAAGAGAAAAAGGAACAAAAACAATTAACAAACAACTCTCATAAGTCTAGTGAAAGAAACTCTATAATATCCTCAACTAAGATGGTCTTCAATTCATCCGACAGGAGAGCTGGGAGAATAAAGAGTTCAATATTGTTTAATGTTAGACTATAATAGGCTAGCCAATATGCACAACAATTTCCTTCACGCGATGTATGATTGAATTTGATATGTTAATTCCGCTAAGTTATCTTTTTGATTTTACGAATTAAGATTGGAAAAATATGGTCATTCACTTGTTCTTGATAGAGAATTTCTATCAAGACTTTGGAGTCACCCTCGATCACTGAGTTTGTAATATTCTCTTGTCAAACTAACTCCAACTCACACAACTTTGTCCACATCTCAACGGTGAGAGCAATGGATGTAGAACTCTTGTAACTATCATCACAATTGAGCTTGATGCAATTGCTATTTGATCGGCTCAAACGGACATGCATGATTTCTGGTCTTAACACATGTACATTCTTCTTCACACTGTTTCTATTCTCGATCTCCTTCACAAGATGCATAATGGTTTCAGTTTGGTTATTAGGTCGTTGAAAGTCTTCTTCAAAAATTGATTTGTTCCTCCATTTCCACATGTACCAATACGATATCATAAAGATGGGTTGTCATTGAGTTCTCTGATACTATGAAATATGCTTTCTAAGATGGTAAGATATACAATCTCTGCAAAAAAAAGAGTAAAAAATAATAATTTTCTTAATAGGAACAAGTTTAATTCATACATGTGTCGCATATGGGCAATCCCGCAACACATAAATCATAGACTCTTCAATATCATTACACCAGTTGCACTCAATAGAAATTGTCGGGTTCCATATGTGTCGTATATGATTTGTAAAAAATCTCTCATGTGACATAAGCCAAATAAATGTCTAAGTCTGATGAGATTCTTTCCACTTATAGATGATTTTCAAATTGATATCGGTAGCATAAACAATTTGAGTTGGAGAAAAGCATTTACAAGCATTGTTTACAAAAAAAACATTAAATCTAATATCACAAATAGTTGTAGTGATTGTTTATAAACACTCGGTGTAATTTTTTCAACTCATTACAAATAGTTGTAGGGATTTTGACATACTGCATATGAAAGTACGGGATTTAACTCAATACAAACGGACTCAAAGTAATTCTTCTTTCTAAACTCAAACATTGTTCCTTCCAACCACCTAGACGCCTTTGAACATGATAAATGATATGTTGAAACCTATTGCTAGAACCCCTACTATGTGTAATGTTTGCCCCAAGATTCTTCTCCAAGTTCGGAGATTCTATGAATCATGTATGTTGCATAATTTCATATCGAGGTTGATGATCTGCATTAGCTGAGAAATATTTTTGAGTTTTTTCAACATTGATCTTTTGACATGAGACTTGACAGAATTGATACAAGTAATGTGTGATGCAGTAAACTTACTCTACAGTGGCCTCTGTAGAATTTCTTTATAATAAGACATTTAAATAACATTTTTTGATATTTTAATAAAACTCCAGTAAAAAAAATATTTGAATAAAATTGTACGCAAGTTTTATTATTTTTACATGTGTATAACATGAGTCTGACTTGTCAAAAAGTCAAGGTCTAAGTCTGACTTGTAGTCTATTATATGCTTACTGTTTAAGTTTGAGTCTCACCTTGATAGAAGTCTAGTTATCTGTTAGCCTACTTAAAAATGTATTTCATTTTAATATTTTTGAATAAGCAATCAAACATATATTTAAATAGATGAACGTGTTAATATTTTAATAAAATTAAATTCTATTTTAATATTTAACATGACATTTTGAAGAATATGACTTTATACACATTATACTTCAATTCTATTTTATAACAATACATTTAAATATTTCAAAAATTAAAGAAGGTTGTAGTAAAAATTATAGTAAAAAATCAAAATTTATTTATAAATTACTAAAAGTTGAGTATCTAACAAAAAAATTAAAATATAATAATTATCATAGTAGTAAAAAAATATTTATATTTATTTATTTAAATAGGTCTAAAACATTTATTATGTGGTCGTTAATATGATATTTTTAACTAAATAAACTTCTTCAGAAGATTTGACGTTGTGGTTTAAAAAAAAACTGATCTAAATCTAACGTATGATAAACCGTAAGTCCATGTCGATCAATCTGACGTATTCTCAACTCTAATCATATACGAGGACATATCCCCACAATAGTACATAAACCTGTGTGAGATATTATTTAAATAATCTTTAAGAATGTTAAAACTACAAATGTAGATCTAAATATATTTTTTATTATTTATTATATTCTTTCAACATGTCTTTAGTTTACTAATTTATTCTTCAAATATATATTTTACTAATCAATTTAATTTTGAAATCAATAAAAGATAATATGAAAATGTGTTTGTAATTTTAATAAACTTAGAAACCAACGCATCACAAATTTAAAAATAAATATGACTATTTATTTTAGTACTATATATACATGTATTATCAATTGAAAGAGATATATTTTGTCTTGTGAGAGTGATAGTGACTCTTTTTAACTATGAAGTTCAGATATTCATAATAAAGTGATGTACTCATATATCATAATACAATACTTGAAAAAAATATTATTGTTTTTTTTAACGATTAATGTTAATAAATAATATTGGTAATATTTTTTTTAGGATGAAGAAACAACGACGCGACTTCATTTAAAAAAATTATCTCTTGATTTATTGAGACTTCAAAACTTTTTTACTTTATTTTATGGATAAAATAATTAGAAGTGCTTTTAATCTATTTAACTATTGAATAAAATTAATATTTATTTAAATTCTTTTAATGATATTTTAACAAATGAATTAAATATATTATAAAAATTATAATTGTATATCTGTAAAAAATAATGAATACATTTTTTTATATATATATTTTATATTTATAGAATTTTTAATAAATTTTTTTGTTCATATATTCAAATCATATTGATATGTTAAAATTTCAAAAATTTCAGATATCTTTATATTAATATCATATCAAATCCGTAAACTTTTTAGCCTTTGAATTAAAAATCTTAATAAAACAGTCACATCACACTTCTTCTCTATCAATTCAACCCCCTTTCTTTCGCTTTTCCCATCTTAGTTGTTTCTCACTTTCTCTCAACCTCCAACTCCTATCTCAACCACCCACTTAATCTCCTTTTTCTCTCATTTAAACTTTGTGAAATATCTTGTCCAATAATTGAGTAAAAATAAGGTTAATTATTAATTTTTTAACCTATTTTTTATTTAATTGATTAAAATTCACATGAATTTCGTTAAATTTAAATAAAACGGTTATAGAACTTTGTTATTTGTGGCGGTGGAATGATTGTGGTTCTTTATTTTAATTCTCTAATTTCTTATTTTAGAATTCAATAAATAGATTTGTGTAATTTTAAGTTGATAATTTTGAATTAAAGTTAATTGATGATTCGAAATTAAATTCAATTTCAGTTTAATTTTAAATTTTAAGAAAAGGTTCGGTTAATAAATTGGTTTAGTAAATAGAGTTTCACTCTCAATTTCATAAATCGATTCAGTTTAGTAGAGTGATGATAAACTGACATAGCACAAGTTCAGAGATTGCTGTGTTATTTCAAAACATTCAAGGACTAAATTAAGCTATAGTTACAAATTCATAGCCAAACTATCTACATAATCCCTGATGTTTTTATTTGAAACAATAAAAATATCTAAATTTCAATTAATTATAATAAGTTATTGATTCAATTAATGAAAAAAATTGTTTAAGCATTCCTTGGGAATAATAAAATTCTATTAACTTCCAATTACTCTTATTTTTGAAAATATATATCAAATGAATTTTCTAATTTTTAGCTTTTAAAACATACTATAAAAACAAAAGTACCAGACAACCTTTTTCATTTTTCCATCTAAACAAATAGTTTTCAAATTTTGAATTACCAAACGATTTTTATTTTATTTTGTCGTAAGAAAATTATTTAATTTACAAAATATTTTTCAAAAATTACAGATCAAACAATGCTTTAGTAATCAATCATCCCTCAATGGTTGCTTAAATAATAATTTTCCTTAATTATTATTAATGATGATTATATACGATATAGTTCATAAAGAACTAAAATTTAAAGTTAAAAGCATACTGAAAAGATTGTTCAAAGAATGAATTATTTTGGATAATTGTTTATCAAGATAATTGTGATATAGTTAGTAAACAACTATTGTTCCAATACCCTTGTAAGATTGATTTATCAAAATATGCATTTGTTTGTCCATGGTTCACAAGAGCATCTCCAACGGTAGTTAAATGAGTTAGTTCGTCAGCGTGTAATTACTTAACTTCTAATTTTTTGTGAGTTTACTGTTAGAGTTGTGTCAAGGTGTCATCACAGTACAAAAAGAAACGATGCTTCATAGTAATTATCTTCTTTTTTTTAATTATTTTACATATAATAAATATATCACGGTTAGTGGTGGACCTTATCTACTTTCACAATTTAATAATAATATAATTATAACTGCTACTTTTATTAATTTATTATTAATAATAAATTTATCATTTTTTATTTATTTATAGCTGTTAAATTAAATTTTTTATTTTAATTTTAAATTAAAATAATGTATAATAATATTAATTGGAATATTTAAATTAATATTTTTAAGTAATAATAAAATTGAATATAAATAAAATATTAATGTATAAATTAAAGTTATGAGATATAATATGGGTTTTTAAAAGTTAAACAATAAAAAAGAAATGAGTTGATCCAGAGTGGCATGGCATAGTAGAACCTATTTAAATGTATGATGTTGAGTTCACGGTTGGAGAAAAAATGAATGAGTTACTTCAAGATGATGTAACACAGTGAACCTCCATTTAATAAATCCATATTGGGTTCACCGTTGAAAATGATCTAAAGGTGATGTAGTTCATGAAAAATTATTAATTCAAAATCAAACATTCATGTAAGATTGCATAAGATAGCAAAGTTGAAAATATACTTTCAATAATATTTTGAAAGATTAATCACAAATTGTCATTTAATAAAAGAAAAATTATTGATTAAAATATAAAATATCACATGATTGAATGAAGTATATTCCTCGAAGTGAATGGTTGGTGCTATTTTTATAACCATTATCGTAATTATGATAATTTATATAGTAGAGATTATTATTTATGTAGTATTGATGGATTATATGAGAATGTGATAAAATAAAATAAAACATGTTATCAGCACCATGACTTAATCAAAATGAATAGTTTTTCTTACGTGCTCAAACAATATTGATAGAAATTGTGTGATACTCTTGTGTTAATGTTTTTAAAATGAGGATATGAAAATGACATTATTTGAAATATGATGATTTAAAGAAATAGTTTGAGATGAATATAAAACATAGAAAAATATTTGTTTAAGATTACAAAATGCGTATTTGAGAATATTTTTTTTGAATTATAAAGCTTATATAGCAAATGTCCTAAAATGGTTCTACAAGGGTAAATAAAATCAGTTATGCACACTGATAATTTTAAGGTCACCAATTGTGAACAACGTCTTTTTAGAGCGCTAAAAAATATGGTTGTTTCTATATATTTCTGAGATACCATATAATAGTACAATCAAACGCTAATGTATCTTGCTAATTATTTGTTAAATATTATTTGTTGTTAATCTATTAGATATGTAAACTTCTTTACATGTACAATGATATTGAAATATGGTCTATATTTTGTTATCTTAGAAATATAGGTTATTTGTTTAATTCTCATAATAGTTTAGATCACAAAAGAAGCTATTTTCTTACATGAAGAAGTACAACAATTTCATAGAGATCTATGAAATAAATCACAACAATATTATCAAATGATGAAAAAGTTTTAGTACTACATGAGACAAATAAAAAATACATTATAGTTGAAATCTGTGATTCAACAAATACAAGAGATTTGTGGCTTTTCTTCTAGAAAAGATTATCCATATGTTTCTACAGGAATAATATCACATGCAATTATTTTGAAGAAGATTATAATAGTAAAAGAGATGGAACAAATCCTTCTACAAGTCATCGTCAAGTGAAACTTTTGAGCAACAAGTACAAATGATTACTCAAGTGGCCAATTCATCGTCTTAGACATAATTGTTTGCATGAAGGAGATAAATAATTATAACATGCACTCTTTTTTTTCTTCTTCATAGTTTTGTCCCATAGTGTTTTCCTGATATATTATCGAATGACATTCTAGGAAGAGTGTTATGAATATTTGGCCCATGATTAGACCCATTAGTGAATTTTCATTTGTTTGTGTATTATCAATATGACTCACATTATAGAAAGAAACACAATAAGAGACTAATATTATTAACTTTCTTTACTCGCTTTCTCTCATTCTTCCTTACTCTTATATGCTCCGCCCTTATTACGGTTAGTTCACAACAATATAAAGTTTTTAAGAGAGTTTAATTGAATAAAAATAGGGAAAATGTTAAATTTTATACATGGGAAAAAGTCTTACACTCTCAATAAATCATAATTATTTATGTGTGTAATTTTATAAGTAATTGTGATTAAAGTCAAATGTTAATAATAATATGACGATTTTGATTGACGGACAATATAAAAAGTGTGTGTGTAAGGAGGGATCGAGTTAACCTCAGGAGTAACTTTGAATTGAGTTACTCACTTAATAACTCATACTAAAAATTAAAATTTACAAATTTAATCGTTAAATTAAAACTTCTTATTTAATAGGGTTAAATATATTTTTAGTCACTCTAAATATATCAACTTTCATTTTTATTTTCTCTAAAAAATTCATTCAAACTTTGATCATTTTAAATTTTCTATTACTAATTTTAGTCGATGTTTTTTTATTAAAGGGTATCGCATGTATCAAGTATTTTTTTTATGACATATTATTGATAAGACTTTAAAATATCATTAGTTTAATAATTAACTATTTAATACTGAATTTTTATTAATTTATCTATAACTTTAAATTAAATATCAAATTGTTAAATTAAAGATTAAACAATTGAGTTATTAAGTTAACGATGTTTTAAAGGTTGACAATGACATATAAAAAAACACAATTAGAACATGCGACGTAAACTTTTATAAAAAAACAAGGATTAAAATTGATAACCAAAATTTTTTTGTAACCGAAAATTTAGAAGGATAAAAATTCAAAAGAATTTTTTAAAGAGACTAAAATTTGAAAGTTAATATATTTATATTGACTAAAAATATATTTAATCTTATTTAATATAACTATCTTCCAAATTATCATAAAGTTTTAAAATTATTTAATAAAATTCAAATGATTATAATAAAATTTTAAAAATATGCAAAACACGTTTCTTTCTTATCTATCTAATTCCTCTACTCATTTTATAAAAGATTCTTATAAATTAACCAAATATAATTTTCAAAAAACATCCTAGAATAACATTATTATGTAGAGTGTAGTTCGAAGGAATTAATTTATATAACTGAAATCGACACCATCCCATTTCATAGTTAGGGTCGGCCCATAGCTCGAGCAGGTAGGATCGCCGCATAGGACTTTAAAATTTTGAGGGTCTCAAAGTATTAATTATATATTGTCAATGTTTACAAATTATTAGAAGATTTGTAATGATTCAATGATATAGTCCAATGTTTTCATACACGCAGTCCTTAAATCGATTCTCAAAATTGCATTTGTCAAAGTGTTTAAGATAAACAATAAAAAAAGAAAAGGATCGTATAATGTATAATTACATAAAGTTCCAAATAATTGTTTTAACAACCATAATGTGAAAATAGCTAGTAGCATAAGTGGATTCTATTGTCATCAGAACCACCATCATCATTACACACAACTTAACTTAAATTTTATAGGGACAACTTTTCAATTTCTTCTATCGGTAAATTCAGCTCCATTATTTTTCCATTAGTGACAAAGTCCCTTCCTTCATGCACATTATAAATTCCAGAAGCAATTGAAGTAAGAAATGAGCAACAATTGAAGTTCATACCTTCATATGAGTATCTACAAATTGATCCCATATTTCCTGTATCAAAATTATAAGCAACAACAACTCCTGGAAATTGCAAATATATGGTTTGTGCTTGTTCACTATAAGCGACAGGTGCAATTTTATAAGGCTCACATTCAAATAATGTGTCATAAAAATTTTGATGCTTGGAAACAAAGTTTTCATGCATGACACTATGAACTAATCTCCATCTAAACTTTTTTGAATCAAAAAAGGACCCAAGATTATCATCATTCTCCTTAAGAAGCTCCCAAATGTGAAAACCATCCAAATCAATGTAACAATAGTAAACACATTCACTTGATTCACACAAACATCGGCGATATGTCATCGTTGATTGCCAAGACCAATCTTCAAAAAAATTTGGAAGTTCAATTAGTTCACAATTGTTTTCTTGGAATTTATACACCAACAAGTATCCACCTATTTCCCAATGGATTGCACAATTTGAGTAAAGAGGGGGTGTGGATAGTTCTTTAAACTCAAATTGTGGCAAAGAAGGTAAACTTAAATTGATGTGGTGATGTACCTTCCATTTGTTAGTGTGGGAAGAGAAAATGTGAAATTTTAGTCCATTGAATTTGGAAGAATCTACTTCAATAATCACAATCTCAAATTGGTAATTATCATTAGAGGCTAAACCAACTCTAATAACATGCCCTTGGATACAAGGTTGAAGGATCATAATAGAGCGTTTTGTGAGGAGATTGAAAACATAGTAACATGATTGTTCCTCACTATAACTTGACAAGAGAATTAAGCCATTGGAAGAAGCAATTGTTTGCACAAAATTTTCAACAAAGAAGCTTAAGGAATGTTTAAGAAAAGCTCCAACTTTTTCATCCTTATCAACATCTAAAAACAAAAACTGAGATGACCCATTTTCAAATTGATAGTGGCAAACAAGACCCATAAGGCTATCTTGAGAATTTTGATGCTCCATGCTTTTTTGATTCAAAGTGGTGCTTTCAAAGAGAAGAAACAAATTTCAGTGCTTTTTTTTAAGATATGTGAACGAGAGTGATGAATTTGGTTAATTGACTTGACTTTAGGAATTGTGGAATTTTATTGGAAAGGAAGGTTTCTAGGAAAGTGGATGGATCCAATGGAAGTTTGAAAGAAAATTCTTGTGGTTTGGATGCAATTTTCAAGCAATTAATTATTAGAAGGAGGTTTCGCAGAAATTACATAGAAAGAAAGTAACACGAGAAATGTATATAACCTTTAAAGACAGTCAAGGAATTAATGCTGAATTGGAAGAGAGAATGGGAGAAGACTTCGTGCTGTTTGAGTTTTTCTCCTTCTTGCCCCACAAGTAATCTGTTTTTTTTTGTCAAGAAAATACTTTTACTGTGAAGAGTATAAATATTTGAATATAAATTATTCATTAATATTGAGTTTCAAATTTAGAGATAAATATATTTAATGATTTAGAAAGGGACTTATGCTCCTTTGGTAGATTTTTTTAGATTTTTTTTTAAATAGTTGTAACAAATTGATGATTAATTTATATTCAAATATTTAAAAAGTGATTATTTTGCGACAAAATTTTAAGATCAGACAAACTTTAACCTTTTTTCAAAAGACTTTGGAATTTGTGTGATGTGAAATTATTTCATATGATACGAGATTCGGTTTGAATAAGGTCAATTTCCTTCTCAATTAAATAATATTAGTATTGTCTTAACATTTATCAAGTTAACAGAGATTATTTTACTTATTCATTAATTGAGAAATAAATACAACAATGACCTATTTATAATAGTAGCCATGTAGCCGAAAATAACAAAAGTTTGAAAGGCTACCAATAAAATAGCTATAACACCCATAAATAAATGCCTAATAAAACTAACTACTATAAAATTAACATTCCCCCTCAAGATGGGGAATGTATGCTAAGAATTCTCAACTTATTAAGAATTGAATTGAATGTTGTAGGTTCAAAGTGACTTAGTAAAGAAATATGCCAACATAGTTAATGAAAATATAGGCAAGAGTTTGAACAATTCAGTTTGCAGTTTTTCACGAAGAATGTGACAATCAACTTTTATATGGTAATAAAGAGTTGTAGGGGTAGAAAACTTCGTGTTTAATTCACAAGTTGTTGATGCTAATGTTCTATACTTTGCTTCCGAATATGAAGGAGATACAGTTATTTGTTTCTTAAATCTTCAAGAAATCAATGATGATCCAAGAAATATGCATAATCCAGTTACATATCTTCTTGTTTCTAGGTAGGTTTCCCAATCAGAATCGCTAAATGTTCGCATTTAAATTTTGGATGCTAATGAGTAAAATAATCCTTGGGCTAGTGCAGTTTTTATGTATTTGACAATCCTCGTGGAAGTCATGTAATATTCTTTAGTTGGTGATTTCATAAATTGGCTAAGTTGCTCCATGGCGAAGGTGATATTAGGTCGTGTGTTGGTCAAGTAGATAAGACGCCCAATGTCACGACCCGAAATTTAAATATCGTGACCGGCGCACAAGCTATACTCCTAGCCTGGCAAGCCTATCAATTAACTACCATTTCCAAATATATATATATATATTTTTTACTCGAAATTTCGACAGAGTATCCTCTATAAATTCAACATTTCCAAATTTTGTAAAATTCCTGTTCATTTCAATCCAGTCATAATTCAAATAACATAATCAAACTGTTTAATACATTTCCCAAAAAAAAATCTAAATAGACTTTCTAGACTCCAAAATAGCTGCAATTTACCTAGACTCAACAAATGTTACAAAAAATGGTACTCGATCAAAGAGACCTACAAAAAAAAAAAAGTATGTTGAGACTTGATTCAAATAATAGATTCCTACTCCGCTGCTTGCGAATCTGAAAAAAATAAGCAACATAAAGGGTAAGTCACAAAGACTTAGTGAGGAGACAACGACCACCAGCAAATAGAAGGGAAACACAAAAGGCACGAATAACTGTTTAATCGCTTGACGTAAATATTAAAAATCCAGTGGATAACGAAATGAAATCAAAATGAACCTTAAAATCATCATACAAGTCAAACAAGTAACAATACAAATTTTTTAGAATCAAGAGGCGGCTTTATCTCATTGATAGCCCTTTCCTCCTAAGGGTGGCCTTTCCCTTAGGGGCGGCTCCACCTAATGGATGGCCCTCTCCTCTCAATCCCGCAACGCATCATCACGTATCAATTAGGGAGCTTACATCTCGTTGATAGTCCTCTCCTCCTACGGATGACCTCTCTCGTAGGTGCGGCTCCATCTAACGGTTAACTTTCCCTAATCAACACGTGGTAACTAGGTGCACCTAACGCATTAACAATTATAACACCGATTTCCCAAAACACGCATTTAAAATCATCTCATCGTAATTCATAAAAAAATATATTCAATCGCATAACAAATAAATGTTTAAATATTTTAACTCATACGTAAATCCAACAAATAACATATTATATAACAAAGACCATTAAATTAAATAACACGAAATTGAGATGAAATTCAAAGGTTGTGTTTCCCAAAATTTTCAATAAATACTTTAATATAGAAAACAAGTAAAATAATAATAGTAGTAGTTTAAAAATATATGACGATGATCGTCATCAACTCACTGCTATGGAGAATCGTCTAACTTTGCTCCCCAACAACTCTCAAAGTAGCCGGCAGGATCTCAGCGGACAAATCTGAGCATCAAAAATATTTTCAAGAAAAAAAAATTATTCTAAAGTTTATCTAGCTTAAGAAAGCCTAAAAATTATTTAAATATACCCTAAGCACAAAATAAGATTTTTACTCAAATCTACATTTTTCTATGAATTCATACTAGGATTAGAGTTGTGGATTTACCTCAATGAGTCTCAATCAACAACTCTCAGGAGATGGGTACATTTTTCCTTCCTTAGAACACAAACCCTAACCCAAAAATCCCAACCAAAAGAATTTGTAAGAATTTGAGAATTTATGTATGTGGGAATGTTAAATCCATTTTAAGAATTGAGGGTTTGAGAAATAGAGTGAGAGGAAGTAAGAGGGAAGGAAGGAAAAGAAAGAAAAAGCAACAAAAATGGGGGAGGGGGTGTGTGCCGAGAGGGAGAGGGAGAGGGAGAGAGAAAAATTTGGAGAAAAAATGAGGGAGTGAGTTGGAAAGAGAGAGAGAATGAGTGGGGTTAATTTGTTTTTATTTATTATTATTAATTATTATTATTATTATTATATTTTAAAAAAAATGGCACGGGATGTGTCACCAAACGGTTCCATTTGTAATATTTTGACTCTTATAAAGTTTGATTTATGAGCAATGCGTCTGGATTTTCGCAAGGATGAAGGTAATACGGCGATGTTGGATTTCATGGTTCATCTTGAGAAATAGTTGTAGTGGTTGAGTATGAATCGTCATCAAAATCTGCCATTGAATAGTTGATTGAAGTGAATGAAAGAAAAAGAAAGTCGAGAACATAGAAGAAAGAATGATGTCTCTGTTTTTTTTTTTTTTTTTTGGAATGTTAGGGTTTTGACAAAATTAGATTTCAAGATAGAAGAGAAAAAGAAACTTCTCACCTAGAAAGACAGAGTCTTGTCGTTCTTCATCATTAAAGTTCAATTAACTTTTGCAAATTGAACCACGATAAATTGTCTCTTAAGGTGATATCATTGGAAAAAATAGTTACAAAACTAGTTTTTGAAGTTAAAAACTTCAATTTTTGCTTATTTGTCACATTCTTCTGTACTTACTCTAGAATTGGGCTTTATACTAAGATACAAAGGTTATTTCTACTCATTAAATCCTTTTTATGCCAAATGATACAGAAGCATCAGAAGATGCCTTATAAAATCAGTAAAAATACATTGAGAATCAAGAATAATGAAGTCGCCGTAAATCCAAACACGAGCAGTTGAATAATACGCTCAATCGTGTTAAGTGCACCACTTTTGTTAGGTTTTTTTTTAGGAAGATACAAATTGTTTAAAACATTTTAAAAACTTCAGTACAAGGAAATTTATCCAAAATAATGTTTCACGCTTCATCCTTCTACTATATTGTGGTAGAGAAAGCACACAATCAAAAGAGAGATCGAAACAGGAAGGAAATAAAAACAGTGGCAGTTCTTAAAAAGATAATAACCAGCTAAACATTGAAAACATACATTGGAGCCAAGCCAAGGATGGCTGAAATATATTAAGTGATGAGGAACCTAAGATACAATCATATGACAACTCGTCCAGACACAAGCTGCAACCAGCAGCAACGATACTTAAACAATAAAATGACTAAAAACAAAACCATAATCTATCTTAACTTAGGCCGCTTTGGCATGCTACTACTTAGACTGGCTCGTGACTTACCAAAGGCCGCTTTAGCCTTCCTTCTTTTCCTATCTTCTTCACTGTCAGACTCGTTCCCTTTCTCCCTATCCGCATTGCTTGCTTCCCTCTCCAGTTCTTCCCATGTCTTTCCCTTCTCTTCCTCTGAATCCTCCTCAGAATCTTCCTCCTCCTCATCTTCCTCAGATTCAACAAGTGATTCACTGTCAGAAGCCTCCTCTTCAGAATCTGATTCAGGTTCCACATCAGACGGTTCGTAACCTTTATCCGATTCCTCGGAGTTATCAGACTCTGAATCAGTAGCTTCCAAATTCAGAAACTCCCAGCCTCCACCTTCAATGAAGCTTTGAGGGTCATCTGTGATTGTCTTCAGGATCTGACGCCAGTTCAGATTCAGCCTGCTTTCATAATATTTGATGTCTGTTGTGTCCAGCCACTCCTTGATGCCATCAAGTGATGTAGAAGGGATAGAATCAATCCTGAGGACATCCCGCTTGAAGTCCTTAAATACAATTGTCATATCAAAGTTCTTCTGCCCAAGGCCAACCCTCTCAAGATTCACAATCTCAATCTCACTTAGGGTGACAACAAGGAAAGGAGTCTCTATCAGTTCAACAAGGCAGGCTGAAGTAGGTACAATAAATACTGAAGATTTATGAGGTACCCCAGGAAAGCCAAGTTCTCTAAGAGGTTGATCAAACTCCAAGTCAAGGCCATTGAATTGGGGTTGTCCCCAGAGATCATTTACCCGATTCACAAAGCTTTGAAATTCTACATTAATCTTGTTCTTCCTCTCTCTTTCTCTTTGTTCTTCTTCAAGCTCATCAGGATCATAAGCTGATCTCTTCCCACCTCCAACATTCTGGACCATGTCCATTACTTCAACATAAAACTGAACATCCTTGGTCTTTTTATTTCCTACCATAATATGGTTGTGCAGATGAAAGTGCAGAAGGGTAATCATTTCATTTTCTGCTGGCTGGAAAAATGCATGTTTAATATTGGCAAACATTATATCCCCACGCTCATCTTGCCTGGTGGTAGAATAACGAAATCCATTCACATGAGCCTCAAGAGTGCCCGGTATCTTCCTTCCACGCCCACCAAAAGCAGGGCGGATCCAAAGGTCAGACAATCTTATTGGCTTAAACCTGTTGTTGGCAAGCTGCAGTTTCTCCTGGGTAACCAAAGTTGCTCTCTCAGCTCTCTCAGACTCCCTTGCTACAACTTGCCGCCTGAGTGTTTTGATGGATTGAACAACCTCACTTATGTGCCTTGGATCCTTGGAGCGGAATGAAGCTTCCTTCAAATATATAGATCCTTGGAACTTCATTGAGTTTGAATCATGAGGACTGAAAGGGGTCCCAGGAACATTAAAAATAATTCTTATATAGCAATTGCGATTGGTGTCCTGCTGGCTGGTAACGGTTCGAACAAAAGCCACATGGAAAGGAACCATACTTCCATTAATTGGCAAGAGAATTGATTCATTCTTTTGATCAATCTGAATCATCATCTCTCTGGGAGGGGGAAGATCATTTATGTTCTTGTAAGCAACCAGTTCTGCAGAAGTCCTGACAGAGGAACGATTGTCTCCTGCCTCATTACCACCACCGGCAAGTCTCCTAGCAGTTTCTTCATTTTTCTGACGAGCAAGTTCTGCCTGATGCTGTCTTCGTAGTTCCTCTTTTGAAATCTCGTGATTGTCTGACCTTAGAGTTGTCTTAGACATCAAGGGCTCTGCACCACTGGGAACAGCCTTTGAAGTGGGCTTTTCCTCTTCCTCGTCCTCATTGAAAGAATAAGCCACATCTTTCAAAGCTTTGGAGCCTATCGAAGTCACAACATCTGTCTTGTCTTTGTTGATGATGATTGTGTCGGCAAGCAAGAGAGAGAAGACCTTGTTCTTAGACTTACTGTTCTCACAATGCAAATTCTGGAATCCAAGTGACACATTGAATACCATGCCTTCTTTAACTATCTGATCATTCTTAGCATTAATATTCAAACCTGACTCTCGAAATTCAATACCAATACCTGTCCCAGCGGATTTTGTCAAGCAGGAAACCATGTCAGGAGCATCCTTTTCCACAACAGAAACTGCAGCTAGATATGCAGCACTCAACTTGTTTCCGGGCTTTAAAGAACCAATAACAGCCTCTTGGGCTTTTAGAAGAACCTCATAAGCCTTACTTTGAATAGGGTCTGCATCAATCAAGAAGGTCCTAGCTATATTTGAGCAGTAACTCTTATACCTGGCTCCAACAGCACATATAATCACACTGGCAGAGTCATAGTAAAGTGCTTCATCGTTGCTGACAGCACTGGGCCTAAGATCAAACTTCCCTCCACTCTGAAAAATTGGGGGGTAACAAATGTCAACATTATCTGCCTTCAATTTACAGTTGACTTTTGCAGGGTCCAGTATAACTTTCTCAGTCTCCTCCATCAACGTAGAATGTAAGATTTTCTTCTCTTCATCAATAACATTCTCAAGCTTTGTAACTACAAAGTTTTTCATCACACTGCCTGTGAGGTATGCTGCTCTCTTAATGTAGGTAATCTCTTCATTACTTTTTGCCGCAAACAATGCCGAAAACCCATTTGCCACATCACTCAGACGGAATTTTGAATTTTTTAGTTTTTCAGCCCACAAATCAAGCAATCTCCCTTCAGGTTCCTCTCTAGCAATGTGTCCAACAGTGGAAGAATCATGGCCATCAGACTTTGACTGAGCACGGATGGCACGGATAATAGCATCCATAGAAGAAGCTCCATCGTCATTTTTAGGCTTGACATGTAATATAATTTCCACACCAACTGACTCTCTGGCAGGTTTTTTCACAGATTCAAGAATAGATGCCTTCTTTTGGCTGCACAAGACATGAATCTGCTTCTTTGTGAAGACCATTATTGTCTCTGGGAACTCAAATCCAAGCAGCCACAAGAACAGAGCAGTAGATTTCAGGTATCTTAAATCTTCTGAAGGTGGAGGACATGCAACAGCAATTGCATCAGAAGAACCCCAGAGATCTGTTCTGCGATCATCCCAATGTAAATAGAATGCCTTCAGTCTGGTTTGAAATGTATTCAGATCAATAGAGTAGGCTGATCCAGCAGCACTAGCTTTTCCATTAGCTGCTTGTGTACTTCCATTTCGATGATCTGCCATGGTCCACTATTTCTGGAGAAAAAAGAACAAAGGACAAGAAACATGAATAAGTAACAGATAAAAATACAATGTTCCATTACACCAAGGATTAAAATGAACAGACATATTTAATATTTATATTTGGTTTATCAATAAAGTAATTGCAATTGATTGAATTATTTTTTAATTTTTGCATTCATACCCGATATTTAAGCTTCAAAATTAAACGGAAGAAATTTTACACCATAAAAAAAAAAGGAACAGGCAAAAAGTAGAAAATGAACTGAAATCTCCATTACATAGTGTCCCAATGACCCAGGAGAAT
Organism: Cicer judaicum; assembly: GCA_037974835.1. NCBI lineage: Eukaryota > Viridiplantae > Streptophyta > Magnoliopsida > Fabales > Fabaceae > Cicer > Cicer judaicum. The sequence goes on along the minus strand of JBBPBS010000106.1, from coordinate 4,492,506 downwards.
CTTAAGAGGCAAGCAAAAAAGCTCCTAAACAGTGTTGTATGTAGAAAAGTAAAGATAGCAAATGAATGTGTACAATGCACACTTCAAAGCATTACTGATAAAATGCACAATTTTAATAGAAGAAACTGTATATTATTTACTGGAAATGGTTGAGCAGTAAGCTCTTACAATGGTGGAAAACAGAAAATAAAATGAATAAGCCAGAGTTCTTTGAAGTTTGAACTCCTAACCAAAGAATTTCTTCTCTAACTGTTTCTCTAACAACTTTATGAATGCCCTCTCTAACTTCCCCATAAACTCCCTAAAGTCCAGGGAGGTTACTAACTGAATTTTATTCCCTTCCTTTCTACACTCTTCAAGAAGTTGGGCCTAAAGATATTTGTCAAATCTGGATCACTCGTATCTTGTCTTGTGGTTAATGATTCTAGCAAATAGTACCTTTCAGTCAAGGAGTATTTGGAATGCTTCAGCTCCGTGCAACAATAACATATTTTTCAATACGTTTAGAAACTCAGCACAACTAGTTAGAAATAGTAGTCCAGAACAACGAACCAGCTTCCTATTCCAAACCTATATTCACCCCGTAACAAAGAAACAACTTTTATTGATTCATTAATATACACTCTCCAAGTACCTATATAAATCAAACGGGTTTCAAAACTAGCAAACTTATTGCCAAAGCACAGTGAGAATCCTGATTCTATATAATTTTACAAAGTCATCACACAAATTCAATCAATTTTCAAATTCACAGAAGTTCCATAACCAAATGCATGAAAAAGGCATATTTTTAACAGCAATAAAAAAAAGTGCAAATTTATAAGAAACAATAGCAAAAAAACCTGGAAACGCAATCACAAACTTTTGTCCACTAATTCGGCCAATGACTCACAATTACTACTATCATCAATTATAAAAACATTATAACCCTAAAATACTCCTCGCACGTAATCTAGGGTCTTCCAGTTTTGCAAAATACTCAGTACTAAAACAACGCCGTTTTTCACCACAACACGCCACTTTCACGGAGGGGTGAATTTCTACCGTACCGGATTTAACATCGTCGCATCTTCGTTTGGAATTAGGTTACAGTAAATACGCACAAAATTTCCAATACATCAAAATCTACAACCGATTACTCGAGATATAAAAAAAAGCAAAAACAAAAGAAAACGTGAAAATCGATTTGTCGTTAAAGAAAGTTCGAGAAGATGGTAAAGAAGGAGAAGAAGAAGGAAAAAAACCTGTGAGTGAGTAACGATGGAAGGGTTTAGTCGGAAACGGTGATTGTCGATTGTGTGCGATTGGAGAAATTCGTTGTAAGCAGCAAGTGATTGTTGAGCTTAAGAAGAAGATTTTTGTGCCCTAATTGGGTGAGTGAGGATGGGAAAAATATAGGGCAAGGAAATGGTGAAATTTGCGAGTAGGGTTTTGAAAGAGCGTGTATAGTGTTGTTGTTTGGAATGGAAGGGAGAAAGATGAAGAGAAAACGGTGAAGAGGAAGTGTTTGAGAGTTTTTGAAGAGAGAGAAATTAGGGTTCATGTGCTGCTTGTTGTCGATTGTTCATTTTAATTTTTTTTTAACTCAAATCCAGAGGGATTTCGTCTCACAGGAACAAAAATAGATGTATATATAATTGGAATTGGAAAATAGGGAAAATGCGCCAAAGTACCGCGGGCAAAATATGTTAGCCCTAAATTTCTGTCATGTTTTCCTCACAAGTATACCACAACTATTTTTTCTTTTTCTTACTAACTACTACTAAATAATTTGGTGTTAATAGACTCTCCGATGGAGTTTTTTTTATGTCGATTATTATTGAAGGAACATTATAAAGAAAAAAAAAAATTAGATACGAAAAATTAAATATCAATACGTATATTTCCTCTTGCTTTAACTAGTGCGTGTTCGATACAAATACATGAATATATATTTTTTTTTAAATTTAGGATGATGTGAACTAGATATGTATGTACACAATTATATACAAGTAGAATATTTATAAATAAAGAGTCATTTATCATTTTTTTGTATATATATATAATATGAATATAAATAATAATCAAATTTTAATATTTTAAAAATATTTTTAATTTTATGTATGCACCGTTAGCACATCTATACAAACAATTTTTAAATTTGATTCATTGTGAAACAATTTTATTGATTCAATATCAATTTGAAGTAGATCGAATATGTCTTATAAAAAAATTATTTTCTTTTTTATTGCCTTCATTTTTCTAGCATATGTATATTGTAGATATAAGTAAAATATCTTAAAGTATCTTATAAACAAAATTTAAAAAATAAAAATATTAATTCATATACTTCTCAAATACATATGTGTCACTATTCGTGAAGTATCAGTATAGATATTTGACACGAGTATATCTTTTAATTTTAAAGTATTTATATTCTATAACTTTTATTTTATACCTTCTTGAATCCGTATGAGCTTTGTAATTATGTTATTTGTAAACAATATGTTTAGTTCATCGACATCTTATTTTAGTACTATTGTATTTCATTATCAATATGTCTCATGAATAATTTATTGAAAATTTATTAATTGATTAAAATTATGAGCGATTTAATTAAAAGAAAAATATATATTTTATTAAAAAACAATGTCTCTTGAACATTTTCCTAACAAAAATGTGAAAAAAAATTATAATAAATTAAATATAACTTATTTTACAAATTAAACATGAGACACATATTTTTGTCATTCATACATATGCATACAGTGAAAAACATAAATTTGGAACGTGAGTAAGAAAACTGTGCAGAAAATCGTCACAACTAGTTATAATTTATACATGGGGACAAATGCCCTAAATTAATAAGTTAAAAAATAATTATTTACATATTGACTGAAAAAATGTTAATTTGATTAAAGTGGGTCTCTTGAAGATCTTATAGATAAAAGTATGAAAAATTATAATACATTAATTATAATTTTTTAATTATACCTCGAATAAATGTTTGTGGTTGATGTATAAAAAAAATGTGTAAGAAATTATTATACAATAATTATATTTTATTATACAAACAGTGTGGGAGCTTCACTGGGACATAGGGTGGCTAAGGCCACCTCATAATCTCCAATAATTTATTTTTAAAATACAACGGTTTATTTATTTTTTAAATAATATTATTGAAATACAATTTGACATAAAATAAGACACTTTGAATAATATTATCAACATAAAATAAAACACAAATACAATAATATATATTAAAATACAAATACAAAATGTGATTCTCTTTATTTTACTCGGTATTATATTTATGTCATATTTTGTGTTCCAATAATATTACTTTTATAAGATACATTTGAGTTATAATTTGATCAACAAAAATTAATCAATTTGATCTATGTTATGCATCAAATACATCAATTTTTATTGACTAAATTATATCTCAAATATATATTATAAAAAAAAATACAAAAATAACTACTATAATTATAAAATAAACTAAAATTTTTAACCTAAATTCCAACTATGTGAGTTGTGAATTTTACGAGATATAT
>JBBPBS010000106.1:4445972-4488933 GCA_037974835.1 Cicer judaicum | reverse complement strand
ATATATATATATATATATATATATATATATATATATATATATATTTTGAGTTTGAGTCCAAGTCGAACTAAATTAATAAATTCGATATATATTGATTTGAGATATAATTTCACTTAATTTTAAAATAGATCGCACAATACTCAAACCAAATACTTATTTTTTTTAAATGTATTTTAATATATATATTGTCTTTGTTCTTCTAGTTAAGAAAATTATATTAATAGTGTAAACATTTGAATTTAATTTGTATGCATGAACAATGTAAAAATATTTTACATTGTTAATTAATCATAATCGTCAGATTAATAAAATAATTTGATTTTTATTATAATTACTTTTAAAGTCACACTTATGGATGATTGTGATGTGTTGACAGTATAAAACTTTTTACGTTAACAAAACATAACAATTAAACTATAAAATTTTAGTGTTTGAAAACAAACAAAATTTTAAAAACTAATTTTTAGTTATTAAAATTGTCAACAAAAAATTGATTTGTTAGCTCTATCTTATAAGATTAAGAGTTTGATCGTCGATATGTTTTTATAAATTTACAACTTAAAATTTGTAGATACAATACTATTTTATATCTTTTTATTTATCTATTAAAATTTAAAAAATTTGACCTTTCAATATTTTCGTTCAAACTCCACCTCTGTACACAAAGATACACGAGACAAATATTTATCACTAATTAAATAGTTAAAAGATTGTCAATCACAAGACAATTAATTAAAAGATAAAACATCACGTTAATACTTCAACGTCCAATTTCAAAGAGTCATTTTAAGCAGACCATTTTTCATTTTAACTTTGTTTTATGTTTTAATTATATTAGACTAATGAGTTGTACTTTTCTATAATTAATCCATTTAGTTTATATTTCCAAAGATGATCATTTTTTCATTTTATTTTGCATTCATGGGTTCAACACAAATAACATTTTTATGGCTTACTAAGTAGTACGTAGTACTTAGGATACCAAAACTGAAATGATTGATGTAGTTTTTGCTGAAAATTAGGTTTTTAACAATAAAAACTTTATCTTGTATGAAATTTAGGTCAGACAAATAAAATATAAATAAAATAACTAATGTATTTTTCTATAAAATTATATTTTTATTCGACTTTAAATAATAAATTTATTGTTTTGCATCAGTAATTTTTTTTTTCAATAAGATTATGAAACTGAGTCGAAAAAAAAAAAAGACTATGAAACTATCTTTTGAAAATAAATAGTCTTCCAATTATTTTTTAAAGTGAAGTATATAATTTTCATATCAACTAACTTTGTTTTAATAGGATTTTGTTAGCTACCTCTAGATTTATAAACAACTATTTTAATCAACCGCAAAAAAAAAGGGACCTTTATCGACTATGATGGTAAGTATAATATACTAAAGTTTAATAAATCAAGAGACCAATAGATGGTGTCAGATGAGTGACTTCGACCTTTTAATATTTATTTGTATTAAGTTAAAGCTATTCAAGTTATATGCAACGACGCAGACTTGTGCGAATACACATACATGTATTTAGCCAGTTTTATCTAGAACAAAATCAAAATAAACAGGGGGGAAAGAGAGATGGTGACAACTAACACCAACGATACTAGGTGTAAATTACACATGAGATAATCCATTCTCTCAATTTACTTTATTTGAAACTTCAGGGTAACCACCCAAAAAGAAAACTGAGAAATCACATGTCATTCTGCAAAATGGTTACAAGATATATGATATTAAGAACACTAGGATAAAATTTTCAGCATAACATGTTCGTAATACCCTAAACATTCAGTACCCTAATTGCTGCACCAGCTGCAGTTTCCAGCTGAAGAACTTTTACTCCGTTAACTTCCTAAAATCAACAAATTGTCAGCAATTTCCATCTTAATGTCAAAGAGTTCGGCAACTAACCAATATAGCACTCCATCTCAAAGAAAAAACAAAAGAAAAGATGAGCTATCGCCTGTCTATTGGAAATGACTGTATTCACCTTCGGATTGGGAATAATCTCCATCTTCAGAGCATCAGCCTCAACAAGCCTTTTAACTGCTTTTAAGTTAACCCATCTGTAAATCATATATTGTCAATGAATACAATCTATAACAACCAGGGAACAAACCAGAAAAACTTACAAGTTGTTTGTGTTGAAAATTTTGAACTTCTCAATCGATTTAAATTCACTGACCTGCAAGAAAAAATTGAATAATCAAATTAGAAATTTTTCCAACATATTTGCTAAATATTTTCCATCATCATTTACAAGCGTGTTCCAGCGATCAAATAAAGAATACAAGACAAGTTTCGGGGCTTACATGTTCATCTGGGACTTGGGCAATTTCCAGGAGCTGCATTAAACAATAAAAGATAATGTCACTTATTATCAATACCTTGAGATTCTAATTGATAATACCTTTCTTAATTTTCTTTTAAGGTGAAGAAAAAGAGGGAGGGAGCAAGATAGTTATTGAACTCTTGATATATATATATTTTTCTTCTGGAATAAAAACTGTATAGAAAATTCACAACATTGAAGCAAGTTAAAAAGAGGGAATTCAGACTTTAGCTAGAATCAGATTACTGTTATAATCGCATAAATCTTGGTTGAGAAGAAACAAATTGAGAGATAGACACGTGCCTGAACCCTTCCTTCATAAGAAATCAGAGTGCCGCCTTTCACATCAGCCAATGTCTTGGGAGTCACCTGCATTACAAGCACTAAGAAAAAAAAATTAATATTATGTAGGTCTAAATCTAAAAGGCAGTTTCTTGATAACAATCATCTTTATTTACCTCCATACAGTATTCATTCTTATTCTGGATCAAATGATTTAAGATTTCTTAATCAGCCAATTAAGGATACTGCTGTACAAGAGATACCCTTTTCATGTATAAATAACTAGCAATGAATACAACAACAAATAATAGACAATTAGTGAAAACATAAAAGAAGGATACTCAAGTCAACTACAGCACCCAAGTTATCTGAATTGGCAACGAACACATACTCCTTACCCTATAAGAGAACAAAAAAGGAAAAGGGAAGGGAAAAAATAGTGATGAATTTAATTTTTTTAAATAAAAGACAAAGTTCAACTAGAAATAAAATGAGTTCTGATGTCAACCTGTGATAATAGTGTATCAAGCTTTCCACTGTTCATTAGTGATGGGAAGACATCTCCATGGCCAGGAGGGTACCTATGCATGAAGGAATTACTCATAAATCTATTAGCAGCAATATGCTCAAGATTGTGTAGTTATGACTTATGATTAAACCCCCTAATGAACACATAACAATTCCTATGCTAAACAACAACAACAGAGCAAGGGCACCACTTCCAACGCAACAATAATATGATAGTTTATACTTTCTAGCTCACTACTTTTTTGTGAAGGAAATAAGCCAAGTTCATGAGGCAACGTGCAATCTATGCCACATTTACAGTACACCATCAACAGCTCACTCTTTGAGGAAAATATTTCACGATCAGCAGCTCCTTTTTAAAAACATCAAGTGTTTGGCTTCTACTTGGTGTAAAGCCCGTGTCTATTTACAAGGGCTTCTCTTCGATAAATGTTAAAAGATTGGGTAGCTTTGCTTCATTGATGTTTTCATGTTCCCTTTGTCCTCTTTTCATTTCTTATTTTGTAGGAAGATCTATAATCCTTCTAAATCTTTGTAATCATATTCTCATCATCTTAATGAATTTATAATGCATACACACACAGACTTAACATCCATTGACACTAGAGGCACCTTTTATCATACTAACGACTTTCAATAGCTTTTATTTATAAAAAAATGGTGAATTTTCCAGTTGTTGGATTAAATGATCTCATGAAATAGATCAAGTATATAAATTTTTATACAATTCATAAACAAATTAATACTCCGCCGGACCATTTCATTTTAACATATAAAATGGTATGTAAAATATAAATATATGTGTGTGTGTATATATGTATATATTAATAAATTATATACCTGTGAATGGGCAAAGTTTACAGTGCACTAACATTATAAGTTGTGTATCTGTGATCTACAATTTGTGACAACTCTCACATCAAAATATTACCCAAAGACAAGCTCGATCTAGCATGTTGACGATGAAATTTATTTCTTTGTCACCAACAATAAACTTTTTCACAACTGTGATTTCGTTTATTTAATCAAGTCAGAAAAAAAAAATTGTATCTTAGAGCTAACATGGTTTATTTTGTTTTATGTTAGCTTAGCTTTTTCATGAGTGTGTCATAATTTCCTCTTTTTTGTGAGCACCAAAAAGTTGGTGGCTATCGTAGAGAATAGATTCTCGATTTTTGTTATTTACTTTTATTCATTGTTTAAATATTGAATTCGATTGATAATTATTGAATGTTTTAGTCTAAAAGAGGAAAATAGAAATAAATTTTGTATTTATCAAATAAGAAAGATGATTACAATAGTAAGTATAATGAAATTTAAATACCTAAATTAGAACAACTAATTTCTAAATAAAATAATTAACTTGTAACTAACACCTAACTAAAGTAACTAGCTTGTAATTAATTTTACCTTTCTAATATCCCCGCAAGCTAGGAGGTGTTCGTGACACTTCTAGCTTGGGATGAATAACACAATATTGTAAAAAAACAAAGAAATACAATCAAAAACACCGAAATACATGGATTTAGAAATGCTAAAATAAATCGGCTAAAATATTTTTGGAAGATTTATTATTCATTTGATATAAGAACAAGAAAAATTAGAATGCAATTTTTCTTCTTCTCTTTTTTGTTGTAGTAGATGTTGAATCGAGGTGACACCTCCGGGCAAGATTTTCTCTAGTGTTTTTTTGAACGAAATCTCATGCGCAACTCCTTAGTTATTAAAACTTCTAAATGCAAATCAAATTATGGATTTTTTTTTATAAATAAGAACAATCTTGCTTTTTTGTTGTTGGTATAAGTGTTGAATCTAAAGTTTACACTTTAAAGATCTTGCTTGCATTTTATTTTAATGCCAAATTGAGTAAAGAAACAATTTTGCCACTAAATGTTGTTGGTGTTATTGAGAAATCTTCAACAAATGCACTTAACTCCATCTTTTTCATATTTGACGAAAGTTGTTGATGTTAAAACAAGGTTGATATCAAAGCATTGAAAAAGTCTTGAGTTTTGAAATAGTTTTGTTGGTAAACATGTTGCCCTTAATGCTCATCGATAACTTTAACTTGAAATTTGAGAGGGAAAGAGGAAAAAATGAAGAAAAAAGGACAAAAAAACTAATTGTTAATGGGGAAAAGAGAGAAAAATGAACAAATTGCTCAAGGATTAAATAAAAAAGATAAAAAAAAATAAAAAAAAAAGATAAATCAATTAACCTTCAAGAAAAATTTGAGAAAGAAAAATAATAGAATAATTAGCTCTCTTATACCATAATAAAATATGTAAAATTTTAATATCAAGTCATTGAAAAGAGGAAAATAGAGATAATTTTTATATTGATCAAATGATAAAGATGATTACATAGTAGGTATAATGAAATTAATATGAACAACTAATTTCTAACTAAGATAACTAACTTGTAACTAACACCTAACTAAAGTAAGTAGCTTGTAACAAATTTTACATGTCTAATGGAATGGATTCAGCCACGGAAGAGATTTGGGATACAAAGGACAAAGGTGTCCGCAGAAGGGAAGGGGGAGAGCGGGGTGGGAATCGCATGTGGAAGGTCTACCGTGAGATCTGGTAAAATGATTTAATCGAATGGTAAACAAAGTGGTGTATCATACAACACTTGACTTACTGTTGCATATTTGACATAGCCCCTATGAATGTCGAAATTATTATTTAAAATTTGATATACATGATGGTTAATTCTGAATTCTATAAAATTATCAATTAAGCAATGTAATAGGCCCCAAAAGCTTGAGGAATGCATAGCACATGGGGTTTAAGTTTAGGACACTAGTTAAATGCTTACTTTAACATATAAGTTGATTGGTTAGAGAATGCTTATACCCCTCTTAGCCACTTGAAAGTTGAAAAGAAATATTTTTTAAGAATTTGATTGAACATTTTATTCATAGGCAGAAACAGTTGTCATGATTCATCATGAGGCATGAGCTATGTCTATTTTCTGGAGAAACAGTTTTAGAATAATTGTGTTCCTACCCAAACAATCACGAGTTAAGCCACAATTTATAATAACAACAACCGAGTACCGGGAAAACAAAAAACACAGATCTAACAATTGGGCATGCTATTGGCCAATATATATAGTAAAGAATCAGCATTGAAGAAATTTGAGCTTTCATAATGGCATGGTAATGCAAAGCCCAGACATTTAGATATATATGTCTTGAATTACTCATCTACTATAGTTTTGGGTCACCGCACGGACACGACCACTGGCACCTACAACAATGGCTCCCAAAAATAGGTGGAGAAGCTCCAGTTCTAGCATCTAAGAAGAAACCTGAGAAGGTTTCAAACCCGTTGTTCGAGAAGCATCTGAAGCAATTTGGAATTGGAGGTGCATTGCCATCAAAGAGGGACTTGACCAGATTCGTGAAGTGACCAAAGACTGTTCAAATTCAGAGGAAGAAGAGGATTCTGAAGCAGAGGTTGAAGGTTCCACCAGCTTTGACCCAGTTCACTAAAACCCCCAACAAAAACCTAGCAACAAGCTTGTTCAAGATACTCCTGAAGTACAGGCCTGAAGATAAGGCAAAGAAGAAGGAGAGGCTTTTGAAAAGGGCTCAAGCAGAGGCTGAGAGCAAAACAATCGAAACCAAGAAGCCTATTAACGTGAAGTATAGTCTGAATCACGTTACCTACCTCATCTCGAGCAGAATAAGGCACAGCTTGTTGTGATTGCTCCTGATGTGGACCCAATCGAATTGGTTTTGGCTTCCAGCATTGTGTAGGATGATGGAAATTCCATACTGTATTGGAAAGAGAAATGATTGCCTTATGTTGGGAAAAACTAGATTAATAATAGACAAACACAATTTTAATGTAGAAAACTTCTCTCAAATTGAGAGAATAAAAACAGTAAAAACTTTCACTATAATAATTAATGGTTACACCAGAGTCTTGTTAATAATACTAGGGAACATCAATCATATTTAAACCTATACAAGTTTGAGCCTATACAAGCTTTTCTTCAATTTACACACAAGTTGATCTTTACTTTTGACTTCGAAATCCTCTAGTTGTTCTATATAGATCTCTTCCTCCAAATCGCACTGAAGGAATCTCGTTTTCACATTAAGTTGTTCAACTTCTAGGTTTAAACTAGCTGTTAACTTAAACACAACTCGGATAGATGATATATTTACCACAAGGGAATTTTTTTTTATCAAAGTCAACACATTTTCTCTTATTAAAATCATTCACAACCAATCTTGCTTTGTATCTTGGTTGAGAACTATTCTCTTATGCATTTATCTTGTATACCCATTTGTTTTTTTAGTGTTTTTATGTCATAAGACAACTTTACCAAATCAAATGTGTGATTCTCATGTAAAGAATTCATCTCTTCTTGCATTGCATTTAACCACTTTTCCGTATCAACATTTGTAATAGCTTTTTGATAGTACTTTGACTCTCCAGTATCAGTGATCATCACATACTCATGTGAATAATATCTTTGAGAAGGTTGACGTTCTCTAATAGATCTTTTCAACTTAAACTCGACTGATAGCTTAGCTAGAACCTGTTCATCATGGTGAGGTACATGATCATCAGTTACATTCTCATCATCTACCTGTATATCTCCCCATCAACAAAGGTTTCTACAAGGGGCTTAGGCGCAACATCAATGTAATTTTTGAAATTTAGTTTCTATTTCTCAGTTTTATCAAAATCTTCAATAGTCTGATCTTCAAGAAATATCACATATCGACTTCTAAATCAAATGTGGGATTCTCATATAAAGAATTCATCTCTTCTTGCATTGCATTTAACCACTTTTCCGTATCAACATTTGTAATAGCTTTTTGATAGTACTTCGACTCTTCACTATCAGTGATCATCACATACTCATATGAATAATATCTTTGAGAAGGTTGACGTTCTCTAATAGATCTTTTCAACTTAAACTCGACTGATAGCTCAGCTAGAACCTATTCATCATGGTGAGGTACATGATCATCAGTTACATTCTCATCATCTACCTGTATATCTCCCCATCAACAAAGGTTTCTACAAGGGGCTTAGGCGCAACATCAATGTAATTTCTGAAATTTAGTTTCTATTTCTCAGCTTTATCAAAATCTTCAATAGTTTGATCTTCAAGAAATATCACATATCGACTTCTAAATCAAATGTGGGATTCTCATGTAAAGAATTCATCTCTTCTTGCATTGCATTTAACCACTTTTCCGTATCAACATTTGTAATAGCTTTTTGATAGTACTTCGACTCTTCACTATCAGTGATCATCACATACTCATGTGAATAATATCTTTGAGAAGGTTGACGTTCTCTAATAGATCTTTTCAACTTAAACTCGACTGATAGCTCAGCTAGAACCTATTCATCATGGTGAGGTACATGATCATCAGTTACATTCTCATCATCTAGCTGTATATCTCCCCATCAACAAAGGTTTCTACAAGGGGCTTAGGCGCAACATCAATGTAATTTCTAAAATTTAGTTTCTATTTCTCAGCTTTATCAAAATATTCAATAGTCTGATCTTCAAGAAATATCACATATCGACTTCTAATAATTTTCTAGTCAATCGGATCCCACAATCTATAACCAATTTCTTCATCACCATAACCAATGAATACACATTGTTTGAATTTACTATCAAGCTTGAACCTTTCATCTCTTGATATGTGAACAAAACATCAGCAGCAAAAAACTCTCAAATGACGTTAAGAGACATATTTCTTTGTCCATACTCTATTTGAAACATCACAATCAAGTGGAATAAAAGGAGAAATATTGATCAAATTCACTGCAATTTTCATTGCTTCACCCTAAAAGAATTTCGAAAATTTTGCATGACAGAGCATACATTTGGTTCTGTAATTAATTGTAGGATTCATTCTCTCTGCAACATCATTGTGTTGAGGTGTCTTTTGAACTGTTCTCTCAAGCTTAATACCATATTCTCTACAATACTATTCAAATGGACCTCTATATTTATCTGATCAAATACATTTCAATTTCCTTCTCTTTTCTCTTTCAACACTTGCATGAAAATGTTTGAAGACTCCAAGTACTTGATATTTAGATTTCAAAGGAAATGCTTACACTTTTTTAGAATGATCGTCAATAAAAGTAATAAAATATGATGCACCACCAAGAGATTTACTATCCATTATACAAACATCAATAAATGAAAAATATTGTCTCATATGAGGACCAATATTATGAAAAGAAATTCTATGATGTTTTACAGCAAAACAACAAATGCAAGTTTTTTGGAACATACCTTTCACATGAAGAAAAATTTTCTTCGCAAGTATCTCGAGTCATTTCTCACTCAAGTGATCGAGGTGCATATGCCATAAATTAGAAGTTGCATCTTCAATTGCATTCACTTCTTCCTTGCATAGCTCCTATAGAGAGAAGTGGAATTTTACTCATTTGCAACCACTAGGAACCCTTTGGTGATTTTACATATACCACTACCATCAAAGTAAGTGTGATAACCCTCAATATCCAAGGTCTTCACCGAAATCAAATTGAGATGAATATCAGGAATATGTCTAACATTCTTCAATTGAAGTTTGCAACCAATCACAGTTTCAACTCAAACATCTCTCATCCGATAATTTTACATACTCCTTCATTTTCCATTTTCACAACATTGTAAGATGAAAAGAAATCACGTCTTGGAGTAACATGATATGAGGCACCTGAATCAATAATCCAAGATGAATCGTGACAGACAAGGTTTATGGAATTATCATCACAAACAATGTAGATATTACTAATAGATACAACTGTTGTTGTATCTTTATCACTTTTTTTTCTTCTCTTTGTATTCATTTGTTTCCCTTGATTGATCTTTCTTAAGGAACCTATAATTTCTTTTTATGTTACCTGATTTGCCATAATGATAGCATATGACTTCTTTTCTAGATTGACTTCTCTTCCGTGACTCTGTAACTAGTGATCCTGACTTTGAGGAAGAACCGATCAAACCACGTTCTTTTTTTCGAGCTTATTCATTCAACATGTTCTCTTTAACTGTTGACATTTTCAACTTTCCACTTGAAACTAAATTGGTCAACGTCCGTCACAACAAGGACTTCCCAATTATCAGACAAATAACTCAACAATAATAACGCTTGCAACTTATCATCTAATTTAATTTATGTGGTTATCAATTGATTCACTGTATTATGAAAAATACAAATATGCTCTGCCATTGAATCCTCATCTTTATATTTCATATTCACCATCTTCTGATCAAGAATGTTTTATTTTGCACATTTTTTCGTCCATACAACTTTTTTAATTTTTATCACATCTTGTTAGCATCTATTTCAGTTTCAACATGTGGATATACACTAAATGTCACCCTCAATAAGATCCTAAAAATCTTTACTGTATAACATGTCTTCCACGAGAGTCTTCCAAAATGTATAATTACAAGAATTGAGTTTAATCATATTCAGACCTTTAGTTTCAAGTGATCAAATAAATGATCAAATAAAAAATACAGTTTCACATAGCAAAAATAAATTGCAGAAAATTAAATACGAAACAAACAAAACTTTAACATAGAAAACTTCACTCAAATTGAGATAATAAAAACCACATGATTACTCCTGTAAAAACTTCCACTATAATAATTAATAGGTACACTATAATAATACCAGAGTCTTATAGTAAAACTACTATATTAAAATAACAAACTCAATAACATATCAAAATTGTAAATCAAACGGAACAAGTTTGCTACACACCTGTTACCACCGAAACCAAACATTTTTCTTCTCTTCTCTTTTACTCAGTGTTGCGGCTTCCTTTTTCATTTTATTATTATATTAGCGATATAAGTCCATTTTCTATCTCACATGGGTCAAGCCCATTAAATCCTTTTTTTTTCTTCTTTATTTCAATAATAATAATAACAATACTAATACTAATAATGATAATTATTATAATAATAATAATAATAATAATAATAATAATAAAATTAGTAGATTTCACTTGGAGAGCAGTCCCACCCAACACCTTAGAACAATTGTCCATAAGAAAACTGCATCCATTTTATGCTTGACAACTGTTAAAAATGTATGACGAGTACAGGAAGAAGTGGGGAGCTGGAATCATGGGTTCCAAATCACAAGCCAAAACAAAGGCCAAAGAAAGGCTTATTGCCAAGGAAGCTGCTCAGAGGATGAATTAGGAGTTTTTTTAAATGTTGTTGCATTGTCCTACCATTTTTGTGTTATTTTTTATGCAACATCTATTTTACTTAATTCTAAGGTTTTTCCTTAGTTTGGTTTCAGAAATTATGACCTCAAAAACATTTTTTATTAACAATAGCCATAATATTTCTTAAAGCACAATTTCCAGAAAATTCATACTATATTAGTCCAATAAATCAGAGGTACCAACCTGGTTAAAGGTATGAATCTCAACATTCGAGTTTGTATATTTTTCAACAATCTATAAACAGTAATTGTTAGATTACAGAAAAAATCAGCCCATGATTGTACATAGAGATGGGGGGTCCAAGGTAAAGCTCATAAACCTTTTGAGTGTCATCATGAGTGTTGAATGAGTTCATCAAAAGCAGCGGAACATTGCTTCCATATTTGGAATTGAGATTCTAAAACAATTTATGTTATCGTTTTATCAGTAGAAAGTCCAACATGAAGTGTGGGAGTAGAATAAAAGCCAAGTAAATGAAGAATACGAAAACTACCTCAATTTGGATGACAATTAAATCAAGAAATGTCAACCCCTCACGAACTTCAATGACAGATCTGCATTTCATTTCATTTATTAACAAATTAAAGCTTGCATACTGTTAGTAAAAAAAGGCAAGTTAAGATAAGATAATTATCAAGCAAGAAAACTTTTATTTTCCAAATCCAGGCCATTGGATTAGTTTTCTGTTAAACATTTCAATTGTCACTGTGTTGATAAATCTTTTTCAACTTTTTCTGTAACAAAAGACTCAAACTGATTTGCATTAAACAAAATTCCATGAACAACTATCTTTAAGTATCTATAACCTTTTATGACAATGCTAATAATAGGATTATGAAGTCAAATTGTAAAGACATTAGTTATTTTCTGTTTCTTCTTCTAAAATTAACTAGTCTAACTGAAGAATGTCATGACAAAACTTTTTCATTAAATTTATCAAAGATATCGCAACATTCTGCACCATTTGAATTTACAAGATCGATCTTTCTCATCAACATTCAGCAAGAAATAAAGGTGAAAATCTTAATCATCTAAAGTAAAAATAAAAAATAATTATAATACAGAATATCATATTCAGCGTACTTTGGACCAGTGCATCCCATAGTTGTCCCTAATCCTCCATTAAGCTTCAAAACCACAAGCTTGTCCAAAAGGTTCTTCACCTCTAAAGAACCTAAATCAATTTCAATTCATTCATGCAGTAAACATAACAACGATCTATTTTACAGTTATATATGCCATCAAATCACCAAATCAAACAACCAGAACACAAATATTACCCTCAGGAGTTGGTGCCAAACTGTCATAAGGCACAACTACTTCATCATTAGGCGTCTGAATCTTACTCCACTCAACATGCTGTGCTTCTCCACTGCGATCAATACATCAGAAGAAAAAAATCAGCGGAATATCTTAGCATAATTACAGAGTGAACAAATGTAATTCAAAAAATCAAGAAAAAAGAATGCATGCATTATGAATTTTAAATTGACACCTTAGATAACGAGCAACGAGGTTGATGAATCCACTCTTTTCATTATCGCTGCATATAACATAGAATCAAAGTACACGAAAAATAATAATATTAATTACGAGGTTCCGAATCGAGAAATGAGTGAAGTGGAAGGAAAAATGGAATGGAGAAAAAGTGAAGACCTAATTTGGGATAATGCGGCGACGGAGGATTTAAGGTTGGAGAGGTTATCAGTGTTGGCGGGGGTGAGCGTAGCGGTGGCCATTGAAGGAAGGTTCTAGAAGTTGTGAAGATTAGCGCGCGAGAGTGCTGATGGTTTAATCGGTTATTTATTTATTATGAGCTAGGTGAAGATATCGATGGTGTAGTTTTTGGACACAATTTGTAATACTTAAGAGAGCGGAATAATTTAAGAGTGATTAATTGGGCAGATTAGTTAAATTAAATTGAAAATATACTTATAATATTAATTAAAAAATAGAATTATAAAGAAAAGTGTATCAAAAAATTAAAATGATCAATTATTTTAAAACAAATTTATTTTACAAATTGCTGGATTAACCATATAACATTGTTATCTAAGATAGGTTTACTCTTGGGTGTTCCGTTTGTGTCATGTGATGATGTCCATCTCACTCTTTAATTATACCGTCGCATTTATTTTGGAGGTCATTTAAAAATTGTATTTTCGTGGAGTTGGAGTGCAACGATTCATTAGGTAGGAACAGAACTTTAGAAGGGTAGTACTAGCAAATTAAGTTGGTGAGTACCTTAACCTTTCTGCTTTTCTCTAATCAACGATGGAAATGTGAGATGATCATCCATCTTGAAACAATCTTCGATGAACAGAGGTCGCAGTTCACCTCCAATCTAGAAGATACGTGTTTGCTGGTGAGTATACCTCCAAGCATTAATATATAATTGAGGTGGGTATCGGGACCCTTTATTTTACCAAAGGATCATGGCAAATTCTATGCTATATTTTAATCAGGGGAAATCATATGAAAATTATCGCCTCCACTGTTTGGAACTCCTGAAAAAAGGAAGGAAATAATACAAAATTTGGGTCCACACTCAATTTGGTTTCACGCTATTTGAAAATAATATATTGTTTGGTTCATGAAACAAAGATAAAAGAAAGAAAATAAAAGAAAAAAAATAGAAAAATTATTAAAAAATAAGATGATTGTTAAGTTGTTTGGAATCGGTGAAGACAAAATGAAAGGATGAAAGGAAAAAAAAAAACATATTATAAAATGACATAAATACTCTTTTACTGAATTTAATAATTAGTGTAAAATTAACAAACAATTATTTTATTAAAATAAAATATAAGGTTTACAATATTGCCATATAATAAAGAGAATATAAATTTAAACTAATAGACAATAGTTATTAAAGGGGCCAACTTCATGTATTAAAAGTCTTTTTATCAATGGTGTTCAAACGACATGTTTCATTTATGTGTGGAAGTCAACAACGATATAAGTATATGTGGATGAAAATACTTTCCTTTGAAGAGAGTATAAATAGATGAATAAAACAAAATTACACTTATAAAAGTTAGAACATTCCTGTTACTTATAAATTGTTCTGTAGTAAATATAAGTTAGAACATTCCTATTACTTATAAAAGTGATAATCAAATAACATATAAGTGAAATGACACATAAATTTAATGTTTTAAATTTTTTGATTAAAATGCGGTGTTTAACTTACTTGTGTAATTATTTTTAATTTAATTTTGTAATTATTCTTAATTTAATGTAAATAATTTCTTTAATTCCTCTCACAATCCAATAACTAGTATAAGAGCTTTGTATAAATGTTTTGGTTCTCTTGTGATAATTCTTTTTTAGTAAAATCAATTGAAGTAAACTTGCGACAAGTTGATATTAATTTTTTGTTTTTACTTTTTATAGTGAAATTATTGCCAACTTATTTTAATTTTATTAATAATAATGATATAAAATTTTGTAATTATTTTTATATTTTAATTTTAAAATAGAAAAACTATATATATATATATTTATTGTTATTATGGATTATTGCTTGTAAAATATCACTGATCAATCAAAGTTCATATATTTTTTTAAATTGAATAAAATTATATACATAAATTTTAATATTTATTTAATTTAATATTGTAATAGTAATTTATATATCTAAAAATTATTTTAATTTAAATCATTTGTAATTGAACTGTATTAGGTTGAATTTTCAAAGTAGTGTCATCCAAATCGAATAAACTATATATTATTTTACTTAAAATCAAATATATACTATTTTTATCTCAAAATGATTCAAATCATGTTGCGATCACCTTTAAATGCTACATTATGGAAACAATACACACAAATATGAATGCAATTTAGTAATTATCTATTTAAAATATAAATAAAAAATTATACTTTCTGAAATGTTAAAAAAATATATTTTGTTTTAGCAATATTTTAAGGGTATATTTTATTATTTTACTTTTAATTATATTCATATATTAGTGGAAGTTATTTTAGTGATTTTATTCATATAAATTTAGTTTTTCTCTCACTTTCTTTCTGACTAAACAAACACAGAGAAAAAATCCATACCTTTATTTTCTTTCAGTTTAATTCAAATCAAACAACTATCAAATTATCTATATTTTATTTTTGTTTGCTCCATATACTTTTCTTTCCTTCTCAAACCAAATACATAATTAGATGGGATTGTTCTATTTATAATTTAGTATGAATGAATGAATATTTTTGTTTTATAAATAAAAACAGGAAAGTCTAATGTCTTTTAATGCATAAGATTACAAAAAGACCAAAAAGAAGAAGAAAAAGAAAACAAGATCCTACAGCTAGGTTAGGTGTGAGCAGTAACCAATATATAAAAATGGGTGGGGGCATTCTAAGCCGTCCAACGATCGCCGACTCGTCGTCAATCCTCAATGCCTAATGGGACCGGACTCTGCGAAAATATGGGTATTGAAAGTTCCCTCGTGAACCACAATCTTGTACTGTGAGACGAGTACTCAACAACTCAAGTGATAAAAAATGGAAACAAGTTTTGAAAAAATGTTAACGAGTTTTTGTGATTGAAATTTGAAGATGCATTTATGATTCGCATCTATCTCCTTCAACTCATTCTCAATCTCAACCTCCCAAATGTTAATCTCTATTTACATTATTACCATTCAAATAATAACTATTCTCTTATTCAGTTCAACGGCGGCTACCTCTCATTACTCATCTCCCTCACCACCAGCCGCACCATTCTACGAATCTTCCCCTGAACCTCCTTCCCTCGCCGCCGAATGGCTATCCGCTCACGCCACTTACTACTCCGACGCCAACGACACCAGAGATGCAGTTGACGGCGCGTGTGGCTACGGCGACACTATCAAAGATGGTTACGGCTTCGCCGCAACCGCAGTCAGCGAAACTCTCTTCGTGCGTGGCCAGATCTGTGGCGCGTGCTTTGAGCTACGCTGTTTCGAAGAGGAAGTTTCATTTGACAGGCGGCGGTGTGGCTCCGGCAGTTCGATTGTTGTGACCGCTACTAATTTCTGTGCACCGAACTATGGTTTTGACGCGGAGAGCGGTGGCGGACAATGTAATCCTCCTAAGCAGCACTTCGTGGTTCCAGTTGAAGCCTTCGGGAAGATCGGCATTTGGAAAGGCGGTAAGTTGCCCGTTCAGTATCGCAGGTGATCAACTCTTTCTCTTCCTTTTCTCAGTTAGTTGTTCTTAACAACAATTCGTTTTCCAATGTTTATTAGTTAACATCTTAGTAGTTATTTTCTAATATCTCGCTAAAATAAGTCAATGATTTCTAATTTCACCTTTGTTTTGAAAAAGTAATTATTAAAAAGAGTAATTAATTAATTAATTAATTAATAGGTAACGACTGTTGGTAGAATGATTTAAAGATTGGCTGGCTATTTTTACCATACATGATTTTTGATAAATGGACGGTCTGCGTTAAGCTCAGGATCGTCCACATCTTAATGACTAAGATGGTGACAAAAATATGATAAATTACTATGAGATGGTGACATTATCAATATAAGTTCAAAAGGAATTAATTGATTTTGTACACCTACATATTTATTTTTCTTGTTTCTTATTAAGTTAGTGTTGAGACATGACAATAAAGAGATTATAAACTTCTACTGTTGAAAAATCAATGTAATTTTAACAATTTTCAAATAAAGTGAAGAATATTTTCTTTATAAACTCTCGTCAATCATTATCTCTTTTTTAAGTGGGAGAGATATTTTTTATAAACTCTTGTCAAATCTTTATCTCTTTTTTTATGTGGGGTTACAAACGAAAATAGTGGATAGACTCTTAATACTATGTTATATTGTTTATAATATTAAACTTAATTCATCTTTACAAATCAGATTTAGAATATACTAAATGGTATCTCTAATATCATTTTCAACCTTTATGAAACAGGATAAAGTGCAGGAGGGAAGGGGGAATGCGGTTTACAATTACTGGTTCTGGTATCTTCAATTCAGTGCTGATTAGTAATGTAGCTGGCATAGGAGACATTGTTGGTGTGAAGATTAAAGGTTCAAGAACAGGTTGGATTCCTATGGGTCGAAATTGGGGCCAAAACTGGCATGTAAATGCGTTGCTACAAAACCAACCTCTCTCATTTGAGGTCACTAGTAGTGATGGAGTCACCATTACATCTTACAATGTAGCTCCCAAGAATTGGACCTTTGGACAAACCTTTGAAGGCAAGCAATTCGAGTCTTAGAAAAAGCATAACGAACCTAATTAGCTTGTTTCAAAGGACCATTATCCTGCCACATCTTTTTACCTAAATTAAGATTGTCAAATTTTTTTATCAGGTTTTCTTAATCAACATGTGTTCCCTCACATCCTATTGTTTGAATCTGAGAATAAATAATAGGTCTAAGCCATCGTATATTGACCTTACAAGTTTCGTTTTTGTGACATAAAAAATACCTCTATAACAGTAAACACAAAAGGTGCTTTTGATTTTTATTTTTTTTATATTAAAAAAAAAACAATAATTTGTAGTCTTTTATTTCTTTTTCTCTAGATGAGATGACACACATACTACCATAAATTCACACACCTAAAGTAGAGATTATGAGTTCAAAACTATGTTACCATGAAAAATGTCTGTCTAATTATATAAACATTGTCAATTGAGTCAGACCATACAAGTAGGGATAATAATTAGACCTAGATCAAATAGGCACCTGCAAAAAAAATCCGTGATAGGTAGGGTAAAAACCCGCATAATGGATATGAGTACGGGGACGGGTAATCACCCGCAATATTAAGCAGGTATGAGTGCGGCTACGGGTACTATACACCCGCACTTATATAAATATATTATTTATTTATTATATTAGTGTTTAGTTTAATTATTGTTTTCTTTTATGTTTTAACATCTATTAATATCATTAGATTACTACAATATTTATAATTGAAAATAAACGATTGCAATGTTTTTAAGAATTTGATAAGAATTTGATTATGATGAATATGTAAATAATTATAACTTTATAACTAAGAATTATGTTTTATTAATTGCGACTTTATAATTATATTTGTAATTTTCTATCAATTGTTTTTACAAATCTCGAATAATATTGTCGTATGACTTACAACTTTATAAAATATTATTATGAATATTAGAATGTGTGTTATAACTAGTGTTCATTTGAAATATTTTGAGTTAAAAAATATTTACTTAATGATTGGATTTAAAATATTTGAATAATTTTTAAATTTAATTACAAACAAAATCATTAAATTTTCGATCTATTTTAGTTAAAGCGCGAGTAATGGACATGGGTACGGACATTTAGGTGCCCCGAGAGCAAAGGTATGGGTACTAAAATTGATATCCAAGAGTGTACGGACACTAGTATGAGTATTTTTTTAAACCGCGGGTATGGGGACAGGTACTATAATACCCTATTCACACTCTATCTATTGTCATCCCTACATACAAGTAACAATCGAAATTGCAATACAAATTATAATATGATAAAAAAATTTAAAAAGGTTATGCTAATAAGAATCCTAAAGTATCGTAGAGCATTCGTTAAGATACTAAAGTGTTAGTAATTATAGAGCCATTCGTTTTTTTAGAGGCATTATACTTTTAAACTCAAAATATAGATTAATATTTCAACTATGTTCACATCTCAAATCAATTACTTATTATTTGTAGCATCTTAAAATATTATTAAAAAGAAAAATAACAGATGCGAGCAATTGTCTCATTAAAAATTTTATAAGAAAAATTTGATAAAATAAAACTATGGTGAAGAAAAAAATAGTGTAGTAAACATCTATAAAGATAAGCAAAATCTATATTAAAAAAGGTCAATATTATTTCTATAGAAAATATATAAAGTATCCCACTTATTTTATAAAAAGACTTATCTACAAAGTATCCCCACCAATAATTGTTAGTCATTCGAAGTTTTAAATTATCCTTTATGGCAATACATTGATTACTTTCTCTAAAAATATGAGAGATAAAAAAATTCATCATTTTAACCATCTTAATGCAATTAAACCATCCATTTCTATTAGATAAAAAAGCAAAACTATAATTGCCGAAAGACAAGTTTAATGCACAAAGAGTGTCACCCTTTTTTGCATGCTATTTAATCATGGAAGACAATTGTAATCCTCAAATTGACAACAAAACAATCCATAAAAGCAATAGAGTTGTTCCTAAATATATCACCACAAGTAGCATGATGAGGGTAGGCAAAAATAGCTCCTTCAATATTATATTTAACTCAATAAATTTTGAAGATGTTAAATCACTTGATTGATAGTAGGAGCTTTAGGAGGGTGAGTTTTAACTAAGAATAATACGAGAATTTGAAATTTTTACATTGAATTAAAAGTGATGTTTAAAGTGTGATTATAGAAATACATTGACAATAATTATGTTGATGGAAATGCAAAAAACAAGACTCTTGCTCTCAAAATGGGTATTTAATTTTTGTAATATCAAATAGTGTTAATGGTAAAAATGATACTGAGGAAAATAACATCTATATACGGATAAAAATTGAATTAAGTGATACTATTTTATATGTTTTAATCAATGGAAAATTTATATTTGTTCATGTCTATTTCCTCCCTTTTTTATAAAATCTCTTTCCTCTTTTTAATTTTCCTTTTGATAAAACATATTTATAAAGATAAAATAATTACATTGCAAAAAAAATATTTACTAGAGTGTATACTGATGTCTCATTAAACAAATTAAATAAACTTTGGTATATTTCATTTTTAAGGAAATTTAGTATATTTTTATGTCAGCAATATATTTTTATTATTCATTAGTTACCGTATCTTTTATTTTTGCCAATTTATTTGGGCTTTGTATGACCAGTTGTAATGGGCTTAGGTTTGGGCTTACACACTAACGGGCTAGATTTCAACCCTGACACAGAAACCTCTTCAATCTCAAAGACCCAAACCATAGGTAAGTACGACATAAAAGAAAGCATAAACGATACAGCAATCGTTCAATAATACTTTTTTATATTAAGGTAACACATATTTGGACCACGTAAGACTTATAACGAAGACTAAAACTAAATTTAAATATAATTTTTTTAGAGTCTATAATAATATTTTAATTGAATTATTAGTTTTTTTATTATAAATTATCTGTTAGATAATTTAAAATAAAAATCATTTAATAAATTAATATAATTAATTTTGTATGATTTTTTATTTTTAAATGATAATTAAGTTGATTAATTTAATATTTGTTGAGATAAGATTAATTTTAAATAAAATTTTATTATTTTTAATTTGATGATATTAAAATATGAGATTTTTTACTAAATAAATTTTTTTAGAGACATTTTTATTAAATAAAAATTTATTAATCTTTTGAAGGCGTTAAACAATTTTTTTTGTGGTTAATCCTTTGATCTGGTTTTCAAATTTGGACTTTGGTAATGTGTGCAAAAATAACAACACCAATGATACCCAAAAAAAGTGTCAATAGAATCTTTAATAACATATCATTTAAATTCCTACCAAAATTATGATTGAAGTGATAGTAAAGGATGTTTGGCATGAATATTTATAGACAAATTAAAACGTTGTTCCAGTACTATTGAATTTTATTTATTAAACGTCTTGCAAATTTGAGCGAACAACATTATATTATAATCTTAGAATTGACTTTAGTTTATATTTGATGTTAGTTAGGATGAAAGTGATTGTGAATCTTGTTGATTTTATAAAATTAATTTGGAGATTATTGAGTTTTAAAACAATTAAGAAGTAAAAATCAGAATATGTTTATTAGAATATATCACTGTGTATTGATTAATCAACACAATTAAGCTTAGTGCAAACAGACCTATAACAAATTTGTTGACTCATATCCTAATAAAGTTGTTCAAGCAACACTAAAATGAAACTACTTGTTAACACTTTTGCTCAAATTGATAATGTAAAGTCAATTTTGCGTATATTTATGGTGAACTACGATGATTTTAAAAACACACTTTGTAGTTTTTAAAATTTTACAGTAATATACTATAATTTTGTCAATTTTATTGTAAAACCAAACACATTTATGATAGAAATTAAACTACGAAATCAAACCCATATTTAGCCAATTCTTCAGCCAAATGTAATTCTTCCGGCATGTTTGCTTCTACTATGAAGTGGGGTTAACTATTGAAAAACACAAATATCATATTTAAAAGAAATGAGGCATAAAAATATTTTATAAATAGTGCTACTTCTCATTGTATAATTTGAATTTGTACGTGCCGATCAATCTTTCAAGGCTCTATTGGTAAGATAAAAAAAAAAAACTTTAAAAATAAATTTTTACCAAACGGTGGTTCATGAAACAACAAGTGATGAACAATTTGAATCAATTTCCATTTTTAACATAAGAAAGAAAGCCAATATAAAAATATTCTATATGCTTTGTAGTACATAAGCTGCATTTGGAGAAAGCTAAAAGAAAAGTATATAGAAATGGTCCATAGCCTAAAATCATATCATGTCTGGCTTCAGGAGACAAGTCCAAAAAATGGATCCCACCATTGAGAACTGACAAAGGGATCATATAACTCTACATACATTAAAGTACAAGGGATATATAGTGGAGACCTATGAGCACCTTTGTAACATGTCCCTGACTACCTTATGGTTGAGACTAGCTTATGTCTTGTAACATTGAAATATGTCATGTGGTTGTATGTTTTTCATTTCATGAGTTCACAATATGAAAGGTCTTAATTTGAGGACACACTGCTTTTAATTTGAAAATTAAATATTTAAAAACACATTCACATGCCTTGATCTGATGTGCCTTAACTTCAATTTGTCACTCTCAATTTAAGTTCTTTACAATGAGGCCATTCACATGGTCCATACCATAGAATTCTAGCCTTGATCTATAGAAAATTAATTAAGTGACTAATTAATTGGCTTATAGCGCATTAATTCCACGGATTCACATATTTACACATTTGATGCGACCATTAATTTTGATAGAACTGTTTTTATATTGGAATGTCATTAGAGATATTGAAAATTATAGATCACAAGTCACCTAATTACATATTAGTTAGACTTAATATAATCTTTAAGTACGTAATTCCTAATTTATAATTTTCTATATCTCTAATAAATGTTTATTTATTGAATTTGTAAATGTATATCGTTTAATATTGATATAATAATTTTCAAAGTATAAATTGCATAACTACGTGAAATATCATATTTATTATAAATAAATTATTTAATTTTGATATAAAAAAAAGTGACTCATATATTTAAATTTTTAAGATTTTTGATAAAGATGTAATATTACCGTTTTTTTTTTATTCTAAATCATTTTATTTGTTGTTATTTAGAATAGTCCTCCAAACTCTCCCAACATTTTTTACCTTATGCAAAGTTGGCTGAAATTCTCCTTCTATTGCATCCATCAATCCCTTTCAAAATTGCTTTTTGTGAAGCTATTTTATAGACTATTTGAAAGAAAGAAAAAACAACCACATTGATAGAGTAAGGATTAAACATTTCTTCCGTTTGGTGTTAGGCGGTGTTGACTGATTTTCTTTCTTGGCGCTTATTCAATGAGACTGACAATGAAATATGCAATTTTTGCTGTGACTAGTCAAAATTATACTTTAGCATCTCTATCCTTAACAACCTCAAATTGAAGTAACATAATCATATATATTGTATGAGACATAAGTAAAAGGTTGAGACAGGTTAACTTATTGATTATAATTTAAATGATAGGTTCTTGTCAAAGTTGGGTGATGAGTTTGACTCAACATTATCTAAATCTTAAATGATAATATAGATTAGAATTATAATTATATTGATTACTATGTTAGATGTTATAATTAAAATATAACCAAAGAAAAACAAGTTTTAATTTGATTGAACACTTTTAAATTATGTAGTATCGTCGATATTTTGAAAATTGAAATTGAAGGTCTTATTAAATTTTGGATTTTGTTTCTATAAAATGAAAAATATGTGAAATGTACAAATTAATAATTAATATTATAATCACTCTTCATTATGCACGTGATATTACTCATTTTTATTCTTTAAAGTGATTTGTTTACTTTACAGAATCCAAAACTTATATTTTTATTCTATGTTTAAATTTTTCCAATAATGTGTCTGTTAGTTGACACATACTAATACATAATATAGACACATGTAATTATATTTAATTAATTTTATTTATTTCAATTATTATTAATATATATGTATCTATAAAAATATTTTATAAAAATATTGATACAAAGTATGACTATAAAAATAATTAATTTAGGCCTTCATAAAAATGCATCTAAATATTTTTTATAGTACTTAATAAAAAGATCTCATATTTTTAGATAGTCCACTTTTCTTTGTATCAAAAAAAGGCATGATATTTTAATATTGTTAAATTTAAAACTATTAAAGTTTTATTTAAAATTAATATTATTTTAATAAATTTTAAATTAATTGACTTAATTAATAATTAAAATAGAAATATTATACAAAACTAATTATATTAATTTTATAATTTATTTTTTTATTATAATATATCTCAAAAATAATTTTTAATCATTTTACTAAAATATTATTATAAATTATAAAATATTTCATAATATAATTTGTTTTAGACATCTTTATATCTTGTGTGATGTATGATGTATGTATGCCAATCATTCACAGTTTTAATGGGTTCAAAACAAATGCATGCATACTACCCAATTAGTGGGTGTGTTGGCTTCAAAGAAAACACATTTATTTGACATGTGAAACCACTCCCTTGTATCATTAATGATTAGCATAATTATATCTCAAATCAAGGTAATACATTGTTCCAATTATTTCAAGGTAGTTGCCATTCGCTTTCAAATCTTGAATAATTAATTTCCCCCTGCCAAACTTATCTTCATACTGAAAAGTCTTAATCACCTATCTAATTGATTTTAAAACTAATAGTCGTTTTCTTCTCCATCTTAATTAGTGCTCAATAAGGATGTTGAACGTTGCATATTTTATAAAATGATAATATATTACTACTAAAAATCCTAAATATAAGTACTACTTGAATGAGACCAACAATATAGATGTTGAATAGTTAAACTTATATCAGTTAAAACTTATTAATATATTTTTTATAATTGATTAAAGTATACCTAGATTCTATTTATTTTATATAGAATTCACATGATTTAGAGGATCAATATAAATTTCAGTCATTCAAATAGAGTGGGATAGAAATTGTGTTTTAAAGAGTATGTTGTTAGCATTTTTTAATATTAATTATGTAATTATCTTAAATTCAATATTAATCGTGGAATCAATTTAATAATTGAGAGGTAAAAAAACTATAGAACGTACTGTTGTAAAGGATCTATATTGCATGTGAAATCTTCCAAACTCGATATTCTAAATTCTTTTTTCTTCTCCATGAATTAAGATTTCATTGATATAACCAAACAAAAGAGGTTGGCCATAAAAACTAAATGTATAAAATCAACTTAATTTAAATATCTCAAACTCAAAACTTTTAATTTTGTTTTACTTTATTTTATGTTTTAAGTTCAACGCAACTCTAATTTATAAAATCAACTTATAAAATATTATATAAGATTATAATAATTAATATATAAGGTGAAACATATTCACGATTTATATTAGCATTATTTAGATCATATGATTATTCAATATAAAACTTTTTAACATATATGATGAACTTATAATGTTAGGCTAAAAGAGGATCAACCCAAAGGTGATATTCTTAAAAAAAACATTACTTTACTGTCCACTTTTAAATATGGATACACCGTTGATGAACTACAACCAAATTTAAAATAATAATAACTTAAATTATTAGTGGTTAATAATTAATTAATTATTCATACGTTAGCAAAACTTGTAAGTCTTATTGCTAGTCCTATGTTTTTTAATAATGTTCCACTTTATAATATTGCGCCGATTTTTAATATTGAAATGTAATATTTTTCCTTTCGTAAAAATTATAATAATTAAACTAATGATAATAGCTTTAGGTCTCACATATGTATGTACCCATTCTTATTTACAAATGGTGTAAAACAAATGGTGTAGATTACCTTAAACATCTTTACTTATTACAAAGAAAGCAAATTAAGAAGTAGAAAAAAATAAACATTATGTAGCAAGGACCCCTCTATACACAATAACAAAGCGTGTTGTGTGTGACCGACAAAAACAAAATCAATCCAACATGGGATTCTTGTAACGCGCAAATGTCAATTCATAAAATTTAAAATCCCTTCGGTTTTGGATTTATGGTGGTGCTCATGATCCAAGTATTCAGTCCTATGTCTTTAGTAATTGCTTGTTATTATTATGTTTAGCAACACAGACAAATAAGACAGTCCACGCATACAAAAAAAAAACAACAATTACACGTGCTACCTATTCCTCATATCAACATTTTTTAGGGGTCGTGTTATCAAAATTTTAATTGAGCCCATTCCATGATATGCTTCTACAAGACAGAATGACCCATATTGTTTTCTTCATTAATTTGGCACAACCCCCTTCTATAGTAATATTTCAATTGTACCTGATTGGAATTGAAATTGGGTCTACTTCCACTATCCAATAACATTTATAAGTAAACGAATGTTTTGCATTTTTAAAGTTGTGAAAATTAATTTTGAAGGTGGAAAATTGATTTTAACATATTTGGATGCTATCGAGTAAAATTGATTCTAACTTGAAATTAGAATTTATAACTTTTGAGTTTAAATTTGATTTTTACATTGAAATTTATGATTCAACTCATTTTATTTGAATATATTTAAATATAATTCACTTTACATTCAATCCACTTTCTTTTACTAAAATCAATTTATTTAAAGTCAATTTTTTCTACCGCATAGCCAAACACCCACTTAATATTTTGATTATAATTGAGTGTAAAATTAGTTTTAGAAATTACCTTATGCTTTGTTCCTGTTGTACAGTTACAACACTACAAGTTAAGTTGAACTTTATTTTTATCTGTCGCATTTGGCACATGTTGATATTAGACACCGACAAAAGTAGTCATTAAATCTTTTCAATTTTTTCTAATTATTGTCAATATTGATTTGTGTTGTCGTCACGTGAAATGTGGTGTTTAGCTAACTAGTCATTAGATATAAAAATAAGTTGAACAGAGCTAGGCTTTGCTAGATCTAAGTCTTGTTTGCCAAAAAATTCAAGGCCTAAGTCTCGCTTGTGGTCTGTCATAGGCTTACTTTTTAGACTTGAGTTTGGCCTTGATAGAAATCTAATATGACATGTTAGTCTAGTTAAAAGCCTATTTCATTTTAACATTTTTTATTATGTAATCAAATATATATTTAAATAGATTAATGAGTTAATATGTCAATAAAATTAAGTTTTTATTTTATATTTAACATCACATTTTGAAAAATATGATTTTATAAACATT
This sequence comes from Cicer judaicum, assembly GCA_037974835.1. Lineage (NCBI taxonomy): Eukaryota > Viridiplantae > Streptophyta > Magnoliopsida > Fabales > Fabaceae > Cicer > Cicer judaicum. The sequence continues at coordinate 4,462,065 of JBBPBS010000106.1, read as the reverse complement.
ATACTTAAATTATATTTTATAATAATACATTTAAATATGTCAAAAACTAAATGACATTAATATGCGTAAATTACTAAAAGTTAAAAATATAACCAAAAAAAAATCAAAATTTAATATATTAATTATAGTAGTAAAAAAAATATTTATATTTATTTAAATATGTCAACCTAATAGGCCTAAAAGGCTTATTAGGTGGCATGTAGTCTGACATTTTTTAAGAAAAAATCTTGGTTTGGCCTGAGTTTGACGTAGGCTAGGCCATAGACTCATGTCGACCGGTTTGACCTATTATCATCCCTACTAGTCATATGATCAACTTGTTAATCTTCCGCTTAGATATGATTCCTCATTTGATCAGTTAAGATGATATTTAAGCTAACTTGTACTTGTGACAATGATCCCCTTTTTATCTGTTGGTTATGCTGAAAACGAGACTTTGTTATTCAACTGTGGATTCATAGATTATTCCAAAGAGCGTCTAGTACAAAAGGTTGAATTATTATCTAAGATTGCATGAATAATAAAGGAAAAATGATAAAGATAAATAAAAACTTATATTGATTGTCGTGTGTTGAACATAGTAGTTGCAATTGATATTTATAAACTTAAAATAATTAAGAAACCTACACCAACTTATTTGTCATATTCTTGACCTACTAATTTACATATTACATCATTTAAGATTATGATTAATAACATTGATATAGATAAAAATTCTCTCGACGGAATTACAATTCAAAACTATTTTTTCGACTTAGTTGTTAACTTTCGTATCAATTCACTGCATTCTGCACTTTTTTTAAAAGAAAATAAATCTTCTATGCATGTTTTGAACTTATTATCTTATTCATACAACTAAGTTGAATGTAAAAATATACTTTTTGTGGTTGACTGTAGTATTTTGCACATGCATATTCTTAAGGGAGTGGGTGGTTAATTGTTATTCATCCCTAACATGTAGTATTAAAGGGAGAGGAAGACTTGCTTGGCATAACCCCAAATTAATAATGTATGAGTCCACAAATGAATGAAAAAAACTAAAATATTTTTCTTTTAATTTTTGTATAAATGTGTATATCCAAACACTATTGATTTGAGTTTGTGTTCAACCAAATATTTCTCTAAAGTGGTTATATGCATTGTTACTTGGTTAACTTTTTTTTATAATCTCTTAAACTCATATTCAACGTCACAACGAACTCAATAAAACCTAATGACCTGTAAATCCATTTAGACTTGATAGATATGTTCAATTATTAATATATTTCACCGTCAACCGATTCTATATCAATTATACATGATTCCACCAATTATTTATTGCTGTAAATAAGATCATAGTTAAATAATTTCACAGTCTAATGATCAATACATAATTATTATTTGTTGCCGTAAATAATATCTAGTGTGAATCATAGATTAGTATTGAAATCACTAGTTCCCAAATTGAATGTTATGCTTCAGATATCATCAATCAACGTGTCTTTGACCTTAACATTTGGAATACTATACATGAGTTGTGGAGCAGTACTTTAAATATCAAGGATGGTGTTAAATATTTTGAAATCTCTATTTTAATTTTAAAAATTTGGTTTTTAATTAAAAGAAAAAGAAAGTATATTTTTTATAATAAAAAAATAAATTAAATTTTTAGTCATTATAAAATTTAAAATTTTATTTTAGTTCTTATAAAATAATTTAATTTTTTACTTCATAAAATATATTTTATTCACTTTTAATTTTTTATGAAATTTATTTTGTAAAAAATTGAAATTTTTAAATTTTTAAAAAGCTCTTATAAAATTAAAATATGAATTAAAAGTAAATAAAAAAAATTTAAAGAATAAAATTAAAAGATCATAAATTTTAAGGACTAAAAATATGTTCGATAAAGAAAATTCAAAATTTATTTAATTATTATTTATAAAAAAATTGCAACCCCTCAGCAGTTGAGGATCTTTTGTACTAAAGGCATGAATGTTCTGACCCATAGCCGGTCCTGATTATGATGTATGTGTATATAGATAGATCATATATAATATATTCATAAAGAGTTTTTATGGTAAATGGTTAAATAAGTTTGGCGATTGAAAGAGACAACGTGTCAAATCCTACAAAAGAGTATTGCCTAGGAAAATAATAATAAGTTTTCTTGAAGAAGCCAAGAAGAAGAGGGTATATGTCATATAATTTCAATATATTATATAAAGTTGCTCTATTAACAGCTCAAATACAGTCCATTTCATGAGACAGAGGTATACAGTTGTTAATATGTCTTTTTATTTTTTATTATTTGATAATTAATTTCGATTTGTTGGTTAAATAACGTTTCTGGTCCTTCATTTAATTTCATTTAATATTTTATTTATTTATTTTTTTAATTTGATTTTTTATTTTTTTATTTTAAATAATAATTAATTATCATCTCTAATATAATGCAAATTTTATCAAATTCATAACTTAAATCTTTAAATAAACTCATATTTTTATTCTTTATTTGATGAATTTGATATTGATGAAGATAAAAATATAAGTTTATTTTAATTTTATGAGTTTTATTTAAAAAATTTGATAAATTTTTATAAAAAAAGATAATATTGTTGACATTTTAATATAAAAGATCAAATTATCACTTAAAACTAAAATAAAATATCAAATAAAAATAAATAAATAAATAAATAAATAAAAGATTAAAATATTAACTAAAATTAAATTAAGAGTGTTATTTACTCAAATATTTTAGTGAACCAAGAGGTAAAATAAAAGTATCCTATAAATTCAGAAAGTTTTTTCTTTCCTGCAGGTTATATAGTCTTACATATATGATCTGTATCAGATGTTTGGCCTGAAAGGAAATGTGTTGAAGAATAAACTAGATTTGTTTTTCATTTTTTGAAAGAATATGAACTAGTTTGTTCCCTGAACACTGAAAGAACATATGAAACTATATTTACACATATTGTAATAAGGATAGCAATTGACATCAGTAGTATTTGTTGGGTACCTAAATACTAAATATATATACTCGTTTATTGTTGTTGTAGACCTAAAATAAATTAATAAAGAACTTAAGTGGAATAGTTCATCTCTTCTAAGTTTAGAAATAACAGTACTTTGTAATTTTGTTTCGTTTTGAGAAGGTTAAATATATAAAAGTTATTTAAAGCACAAGACATATTAAAAATAATATAAAAAGTTACATAATCACGCTATAATGCATAAACACATGACAAGATGAACTAAAGATAAAATCTATATTAGCACCAAAATATTCCACTAGATTTTGCTATAGAGACTGAAATCATAATGAAAATATTTTATTTTAGTTCTTATCAATTTAACGTATTTCAATAAAATCATCGATGCAATGTTACTTTATTTAAACACTACATTTTATGAGACTTTTATATAGTTGAAATACTCGCAAATCAAATAATTTGAAAATTTTGTCAAGAGTTTTCTTGTCTCTAAAAACTAATCCTTAAAATAATTAACATGTTGAGAAGCGTCCAAATAAAATGCACTTTTAATCTCAAGCCGTACCAAAATATTCGTCTAAATTCGACTAAAAATAGGAAATTCAAAAAATAAATGTTGAGTCAATTATATTAGATGATACTTTCCAATACACACAATTGATTGTTGCTCTAACATTCTAAAATTATAACTATATATAATGTTTTTATGTCCGCCAATCAAATATATTTTCTAAGAAAGCAAATGTTTCCAACAAAATTGTACATTCTAAAATAAGATTTTCCTCTCAAACAAGAAAATTGTTTCTCCATTTCCATCCTAACTCATCTACTCTACGTAGAAATCTACAACATATCAGCTATCGAAATCGATTTATCCTTCGCTAAAATAAAAAATTTATTAAAGTGCTCATATACCTGGTTTGCATTTTTTTTAATAGCATAAGCAATTTGCACTTAGATCGGTGATGCATGCATCCAAGTATCAACTATATTTAAAATGAATTTGATTGTGTGAACTTGATAAAATAAATAAATTAATAATTGATATTATAATTATTTATAATTAATTATATATTTACAAATTATTGATTTGTTTTTAATAATAAAATGTTATTCATTTTATTTTTAAAAATAAATTGTTGACTTTAAAAGAATTTAATAAATTTAAAATAACATGTACCATTTTATTTTGCTTGGCCTTTCGAAATAGAGTCGAGTCCAACTTTTTAATCTTTTGTTTGTTCGAAATGATTTACCATCACATGGCATTGCGAAAGCCACGAGACAATGGCTAGATACCAGTTTCTTCGTTTTTTAGTTAAAAATAGAAAGAAAAAACGTACAAAATAATAATAATAATAATAATAATAATAATAATAATAAATTACATAATCCCAAAGCACTAATAATGTGGTAGTTCCTCGATTTGAAATAAACCAGCAAAAACATTTACAAATTAAGGAGTGGTCCATGTAACATGTTGGACATGAAGACAAGTTTGTCCCAATGCAGCTAGAACAACGGCAAGATGCAATAGAATTGTTAAACATAGAGTTTGATGTATGTTTCTTATTTTGCTTGTCATGTATATTAACAATTTCGTGGCTAATCAATTCTGGTAACTTCAGAGGATGTCTTAAATTGAATTGAAAATTCTTCCCTTGTTATTAGATTAAGAAGAAACAGAAACTGAACCAGTAGCATTGCATGACCATCAGTACTAATAGCAACAACTACAACAATTAAGAATTACCAATATGGGGACATGTGATATAAATTTAACCCTATATATTTTTTTTAAAATATTATATTTAAATACACATATAATGGGGGTTTTTTATTGATATACCATAAAAAAATACTAAATAACAAACTACCACTAATTTCAAAATAAATATTAAACTACCATTTTTTTTTTACTTTTTAATACTACTTTTAGAAATCAGTTTAGACCCTATAATTTCTCTACTGAATTTTTATTTTATTTTTTTTAAGGAAAGAAGAGAAATCGGATTCATGTACACTGATTTCTCTAACTCATTTTTTTTAATTAATTAAATTTATTTTATCATTTATAAAATTATTTTTATTAGTGTTACTATTTAGTAGCCACATATACAAGGAATTTGATCAATTTATAAGAACACATTCACCCGTTGAGAAATAATACAACACATTATTTTTTGTTAACATCTTTCTTAATAATAAATATATATTTTATTAATCAATAATTTTTATTTTAATTAAATAATTAATTTAAGTTTCATTAATTATTAATTTAATTAATTATTAATTTAATTAAATAATTAATTTATGTTTTATTAATTATTTAATTAAGTAATTATTATTTTAATTAAAAAAATAAATACAATATTAATTTTATATTTTATAATTATTAAAAAAAATTAATTAAATGGAGTCCATAAATAACAATATTTAATTTAATATTATAATTATATATACAAATACCAAATCAGTGAAAAAAATATACACAAATTTTATTACAATATTTTTATTACATTAATCTCCTATATGGTGTCCAGTCCCACATCGTGATGGTCGACGAATACGACGTGGAGGTGAGTTTTCTTCGTCAATTGGGGCATATGTCTCCTGAACATTTTCACTTAGTAGGTCGACATGCATCAAAGAAGTATGATCTACTTGATTAGATAATATTGTTGTATTTGCTCAGCTACTGCATTATTCGGAACATGAGCAAATGTGTCTTTCAACCATTTCAGTTTGACGAATTGGCCCACCATTTGATATTTTGGAGGAATGACACCTAAAAATTTGTTGGCATTCTTCATCCCAATCTAAAGTGCCACCTCCTAGTCTTCCATTGATAGGTAGACCAAGTTGTAATGCAGCATCTTCAAAAGTTATTGTACACTCTGCAACATATTAATAACATGTACTCATTTGGTGTTCTATCATTCTCTAATCAAGTAGATCATACTTCTTCGATGCACGTTGATCTACTAAGTGAAAATGTTAAGGAGACATATGCCCCAGTTGACGAAGAGAATTCACCTCCACGTCGTCCACGTCGACCACGTACTACGATGTGGAATTGAACACCATATAGGAGATTAATGTAATAAAAATATTATACTAAAATTTGTATATATATTTTTCACTCATTTGGTATTTGTATGTTTAATTATAATATTAAATTAAATATTGTTATTTTATGGACTCTATTTAATTAATTTTTTTAATAATTATAAAATATAAAATTAACATTGTATTTATTTATTTAATTAAAATAATAATTACTTAATTAAATAATTAATAAAACTTAAATTGATTATTTAATTAAAATAATAATTAATTAAATTTATAATTAATGAAAATTAAATTAATTATTTAATTTAAATAACAATTATTGATTAATAAAATATATATTTATTATTAAGAAAGATGTTACCAAAAAATCATGTGTTACATTATTTCTTTGGGGTTAATGTGTCTTTATTAATTGATTAAATTCTCTATATATATGTGCCTACTAAATAGTACCACTGATAAAAATAATTTTATAAATGATAAAATAAATTTAATAATTAAAAACAAAAATAAAATAAAATAAAATAAACAAAAATTCAGTTGAGAAATCAGTGTACATTAATCCGATTTCTCTTCCTTCTTTAAAAAAAAAACTCAGTTGAGAAATTATAGGAGCTTAAACTGATTTCTAAGAGTGGTATTAAAAAGTAGAAAAAAGATGGTAGTTTGATATTTATTTTGGAATTAGCGGTAGTTTAATATTTGATATATTTTTTATGGTATATCAATAAAAATAACTCATATAATGTGTTTGTGTTTATAGTGATTTTCAGTCGACTGAAAAGTCTATAAAATGAAATCACAAATGAATATTTAATCACTAAATTATTGGAATAATTAGTAATTGCATAAATTTGAATAAAAATAAGTTCGACGCGTAAATAAATGACATCTAAGAGTCAAATGAGACAAAATTTCAATGCAAAATAATTATAAAGACAAAACCGGTGTATTTGCAAAAGGTAATTTGCACCAAATTTTAATTACACTAAGTGTGTTTGGATGTAGTGATTGAAAATTTTAGGTAATTTAAAATTTTAAGCAATTCAAATATATTTCAGTTATTAAATTGTTTTTTTGTATAAAAGAATTGTTGTTTGGATAGAAGAATTGTTGATTTAAAATTGAGTCATTTATATAAATTTCAAAAGTTTTGAGGTGAAAATGACATAAAATATGCTTGGGGTGGAAATAAATGTTAGAAAGTTGAAGGACTATTTTGAAAAACTATAGGGGCCAATGTGCAGAATTTGAATAAATGTTTATCAATTTTCAAGGTGACTTTAACTATTTTTTCCTATACTACCATTTAATAATTATTATGTGTACAACTTACAAAGCATATTCTTGCACTTTAGATTTATAATATTGAAAAATTCACCAATAGTTAAAATAAATAGTTTGGTAAAATGAGTTATTTATTTCTTTTAATTATTATATTTTACAACACTTATTATGAGACGGAGAGAATAATATATAAGATAAAAATTATATATTTAAAAAAATTATAGAGACTGTTTGATGATTCACACATTATAAATAAATATTTAGTTTTGACAAAATATCTCATAAAATCCTTTTATTTTAAAATTTCATTAATAGTGTATTTAGATGAAATATTTTTTTAGGGAATATAATTTTTTTTTTTTGAGGAATTCAAATCATTCAATGTAAATGACATTGTTTGGATAATAAATTTAAGAAAAATAAAATCAAAATGAAGTTATATCATGAGGTAATTTATCGAAGTTACATTCAGATAATTTCAAATGCTACATAAAAAATTAAGAATTTCAAAATTCCCTTGTTATTTTAGAATATATGGATCATACAATGATCCCTATATATTTTTTAATTTATAATTTTGACCCTTTAAGTTTTCCAAAATTTGCAAGTTAGTTAAATTTTTTTGCAAATTGATCCTTATAAATTTAAAAATAGTCACTACGCCAAAAATGATATTTTATAGCGTGTCATTTATAGCGCTTATTAAATACAAGCGTTGTTGTATAATATTTTAAAAATAACATATGATACAATAACATTTTTTGGACAAGCGCCGTGGAAAAAACGCTCTTGTAGGGTCATATTGAGTCACATATGCTAATAATCACATTTATTTGATAGTGCTTTACAAGTTTTTCGAGCTCATAGGAGTGCTACAATGTCGAAGCAAAAGTCAAATAAATCACATAAATTCCAATAAAGATTTGAAATATATGCTTTTAAAATTTCATTAACAATCAATGCACAAATATTTATTGACTTATATAAACTCATAAATTTAGTTATATTCTTTAATATAAAATAAACTTTATCAAATTTGTAACTCAAATATTCAAATAAACTCATATTTATCATTCTTTATTTGATATTGTTAGAGATAAAAATATAAGTTTATTTAAAGATTTAAGTTATAATTTTGATGAAATTGTATTATATATATTGATGATGATAATTAATTTTATAGGTTTTATTTGAAATTTTTTATGAATGTTTTGAAATTTTGTAAAAAATAAGGATAACATTGTTAACATGTTAAAACATAAAAGAATAAATTGTCACTTAAAAATTAAAATAAAAGATCAAATTAAAAAGAAATAAATAAAGGAGTAAATTGTTAACTCGAACCTGGTATTTAGGAGATAAGTACCACCTCATCACAATTGGTAGTGGAATAATGGAATTGTGATGAGCCTTTTAAAAAAAAGTAGTAGGAGAACATAAATTGAAACCAACAAGAGTGAAAGGAGAATTATGATTTTTTAAAATTTTAAACTTTATTGACACTTTGGGTTTTGTATGTGTATATAAATTATTCTATATTTTTTTATAATATAAATTTAGAGGGAAATAATAATGTTCTAGTTTATGATACAAAATCCCATGATTCAATCCTTATAAAATAGTTATAATTTACTTTTGGGTTGACGCTTTGTCCTTCTTAAAGTTGTACTTGAGTCACTATCCATCAACTTTCTTTTCTTCTTCAATGCTTCAATTTATCCTACAGGTACAATTTTTCTCATTAAAAAATATATTTTGAATCATTTTTGTGGGAGAGAAGTTGGGTTATGCACGTGTATATCTTTTTTTTTCTTTCAGTTAACCATATTGTCCTATTTTTAAAAAAATAATATCAAATTGTTCTACTTTTTCTCTTCAAACACATGGTCGCATGATTTTTTCCACTTCAGATGGTCGCATCCTGGGGATGCGACCTTATATAGACCATATTGCTTTTTATTTTCAGGCTTTTTGTAATTATTATTAATTAAATTTACTATTATTAAATAATTTAAAAATAATAAAAATATTTAAAAATTCAAAATAATATTATAATAAATAATAATAAGATTATAAATTTAAATAATAATAATAATAACAAAAATAATAATAATATTATATTTACTATTATTAAATAATTTAAAAATTCAAAATAATATCATAAAAATAATAATAAATTTAATAACATTATAAATTTAAATAATAATAATAATAATAATAATGATAATAATAATAATAATAAGAAGAAGAAGAAGAAAATTAGATTAATATATTAAAATTAAAAATATATTAAATTAAAAGGAAAAAAATACATTAAAAAAAAAAGAAAAAAAAGAACTCGTCTACGAGGATCAACTACAACAACCTCAACCTGTTCAAAGGCCTAAAAGAGTTCGACGACCGCGTAGACGTGAAACTGACAGTCATTTAGATGAAAATGATTAATTTTAATTTCATGTATTTTTTTTTGTTGGTAGTTTTTTTTAATGTATTTTTTTCCTTTTAATTTAATGTATTTTTAATTTAATGTATTAATCTAATTTTCTTCTTCTTGTTATTATTGTTATTATTATTATTATTTAAATTTATAATGTTATTAAATTTATTATTATTATTTTTGATGATATTATTTTGAATTTTTAAATATTTTTATTTTTTTTAAATTATTTAATAATAGTAAATTTAATTAATAATAATTACAAAAAGTCAAAAAATAAAAAGCAATTTGGCCTATACAAGGTCGCATCCCCAGGATGCGACCATCTAAAGTGGAAAAAAATGGAGGTCGTGACATGGGCATGCGACCATGTGTTGAGAAAAAAAAGTAAGACAATTTAGTATTTTTTTTAGAAGTAAGACAATATGGTTAATTGAGAGAAAAAAGGAGATATACATATGTATAAGCCGGAAGCCGGAGAAGTTATGAGACTTATAAGATTAAGTAGATTAAATGAAAATGGTTTGAACTCCGTAGAATAAATAGGATTTATGGGTTTGTAAAAAAATTTAAATAATATTATATTTAAAGACAAATTGTTAATTCTATTGAAAATTAATAACAATCGTTCAAAGAGTCTTGTATTTAATAGATGAAATAATGAATTGATCAATAAAAAATAAAAAAAATAATTATGTTTTTTAAAAATTAATTAATTTAACTGACATCAATAAATTATTTTCTTATATATAAATATAAGAAAAATTATTAATTATACATATAAAGAATATTGTCGGCTATATTTAATATTTTGAGTGTAAATATTTAGAATAGATCTGATCTACTTTATAGCCTTCAAAAAAAATTATATAGCTCATTAAATTTATCGACATCCCTACAATTTTTTCCAATAACCAATCTTAATAATTAACATTACTAATAATTTTAATAGTTTACTAACGGAGTGAATCGAATTTGCAATATTCTTATCATTTCATTCCCTATTTCATACCCATTCTACCCACCAAACCAACTTGATGTCCTCTACTAACATCCATACTATACTTTAATTAAGTCATTTAGAATTTTGATTCATTTGTTCATTTTAATTGTTATTTTAAAGTTATTTAATTATACTTGATATGAAAATTAATAAATTTTGTTGAAATTATTTATTATTAATAATTTTTCTCATACTACTATTAATAATAATTAATCATCTTATTTTACCTATTTTTTTCTCTACAATAAATATTTAAATATAGTATTGATAAAATTATAATAAATATCACATTGAATTTTAAAAAATAGCAAAAGAAATAAAAAAAAACTTTTTTTTACAAAAACGACCCATTAAATAGAAGACAGAAACTAATTAATACTATGACATACATTGGAAAGAGTGTTAGAGAGGAGTGCATGTAGTTAAATATATTTTAATCCATATAAATTTAAAATTTTGCTTTTGATCTTTAAAAATTTGTCTTCGACTTTTCATTCTTAAAATATTTTTTTCGTCAGTTTTAATCTCCCTTTTTAACCATCTTAAGAAGTTATTTTATTTTTTTAATTATATTTTTAATTTTAATTTTAATTTTTGTAATTTTTCTATGACTTTTAATTCTCGCAATATTTTTTGCCATCGACTTTAATCTCTCTATTAAGCCAAGTCATTGTTAGTACTCCATTAAAATAATTTGATGTCAAATTTATAAGTCCAAGTCCAAATAACACAACTCTTACATTTTTGTAACCTAGCTGAAGCGAAGTGGTTTGAGGTTAATTTTTTATTTAAAATTATCTCTTAAATTATTTATTCTTTGCTTTTAGTTAAATAAATAATTTTATCATACATTTAGTTTTTCTTTTGTATTTATTTTTTGTGAATTTTAAATCTCAATGCAATGTTGTTTTGTTTATCATTTTTTGTTTTAAATTTTTGTCTTATTTTGGTGTTGTTTGAGTGCAATTGAAAAATCAAATTTAATTCGATGCTGATTTAGTCAATAATTTTAGTGTTGTCTATGTTACAATTGTATGTATATTCACAAAAGTTCAATTTTGTAACATTTATATATATTTTGTCGTCATATTTTATTATTATTATTATTAGTATTGCGAGTTTGTGTAAATTCATCTTTTTAATTTTAATAATTTTGAATTATATTATTATTAATCAATGTTATTTATATTAATTTGAATTAATGAATATCTTTTTTTAGTTAAAAATATAACTCTTGATTAAACTTTATAATTACTCCAATAACACTAATAGTATGTTCGCATGAGACAATTATTTGAAGGAATCTAAATTTTTAAAATGAATGAATTTCAAATATCACATAAAATTTAAGAATTTTAAATTTCCTATCAACTTTATAATACATGAACAATGCATTGGTCACTGTAATTTTTTTTAAAACATTTACAATTTTGACCTATATGTTTTAAAATTTGCATAATTGTTCCTACAATTTTTTTCTTAAATTGATCTCTAAATTTTTACAAATAAGTCTTTAAAAATTGCATAATAGTCATTCAAAATTTCAATTTTGGTCTAAATTTAATTTTCATTTTTTCAATAAAACTCAATATCCCAATTTTAAACGAACAGTTTATTTATCCATACAGTAAAATTTATAAATAAAATAAATTTAATTGAAACATTTGAATTCCCTAGACATTCTAAGTGAATATTTTATCAATTTCAAGAATACTATCTAACATCAAAAGTAATTCAGCCATCTTATTTGAAATTCATGCACACAAATGTTGTTTAACCATATTAGTCCCTTTATTTCAAAATAATCGTCACAGTCGACTATTTTACATAAATTAAAAAAAGATGAAAAATGAATGAAAGAGACATGTGATTTTATCAAACCATCCATATCAATTTTTTATTTATTTTCATTATCATAAATGCAAAGTAAAAAATAACAATTTGAAAGTGATGTACACAAAAATAATTAGAGGGTACAATTGAAAAAATGTTGAGTATTTGTTAGGAGATCAAAAGAGAACATATATTTTTGAAAGTTGTACATTCAATGCTTTATATCTTAAAAAGTGATATTTTTTACAAAAACTTTTTGTTTTTTTGTTGTTTTTTTAATTTCTTAACAAGTGTACTCTTATAACACTTGGTAACATGACCCATAAAGTAAGTAAAATTGCATTGAAAATTAAAAGTGATAAATATTTTGAGACAGATTTTTTTCCACAAATATGACAATTATCTTAGGAAGGAGAGAGTAATATCTAAAATTAGACAAATTATAATATCGATCATCGTCCATCATGATCAGTTTTAAAAAATGTTTAAAACTTCAACCATTAGTTACTCATAAATGTTTGAAATAATGATTTAAATTATATTGATTTGATTAAAATAAAATAAATATAAATATATATCACATATTAAATCAACATAAATTATATCACAATTTTATTTATAAAATGAGGAGGATGCAATCTATTACTTTTTAAAAGTATTGTCGACAGTTATTATAACTTTTATGATGTTTAAGTATTAATAAACCACTTATAAAAATCGTGTACCGAGAAACTCATCAATATTTAAAGACTTGGGTCATCCATTTAACCCACTCACACAAACTAATTCAATACATATTTTACACCAATTCATTCAAATGCGGGATCAAATCAAACCAATTCATTCAAAACTAAAGTGATTTGGTTTGGGCAATAGATTTTTTATTTTTTTTTGAATAATTCATCATTTTAGTCCCGAAAAAGTATATGACCTTGTGATTTTGGTCATTGATTCATCAAAAAAGTTAAATTAATTATTAAATCATTAAAATGTCAATAAATTTAGTTGTTGATGTTATAACGATTATAAATTATTTTAATAGTAAATTATAATTTTCAAAAATTTATTTGATAATAAATTATATTTTTTAAGAATTATTTTGATGATCTGTGATGTAGTTTAAATTTTTTACTGAGTTAAAAACTAAAATAAAGATGTTATAAACTTTCAAAGGACTCAAATAGTAGTTTACAATTTGTTTTTTATACGTGAACTGCAAACTCAATCCATAGGGCCTTTAGGCTTTTGTTTTGGTTTTGGTTTTCTTTGTTGGGACTAACCCCTAAAAAGAAAAACTATTTAACCAAATAAATAATATTGTATTAAGTAGTTGCGTAGAGATAATTATTAGTTACTTTTTAATTCATTAACAAAATATTACTTTTTTTCTTTTGCATTTCAATTTAATGTTCAGATATGAGTTTTTTTTTAATACTTCAATTTAAAATAAAAAAAATTAATATAATTTATTTTAAAAATTATATATCAAATTATTTTTTTTTCACGTGTAGTTAGAAGTCGTCATTTACAAAGGCGACTTCTTTAAGAAAATTCGAGTTTGTAATAGTAATTTTTTTAGGAATTTTTTATTTTATATTTTTTTTTCTAAATTATTTTTTAAAATAATGAATAGAAGTCTTTTGAAAATAACGACTTTATAAAGTACATAAAAAAAATAAAAATTTTAAAAAAATATCGCGATTGTAAATTTAGATTTTCTTAAAAAAATTATTTTTACAAATAACGACTTCTAATTAAATAAAAAAAATAATTTAATATATAATTTTTATAATGGAGTATATTAATAATATTAAAAAAATTTGAATTATTAAAATAAAAAACCCCATACATGACCCTATTATGTATATACATTCCATTTGATGGTCCATATGTAGAAGAGATATGGATTGTCATAAAATTATTCTTTTATAATTTTTTTTCTAGTCTCTAATGAAGGACAAGACAATGAATAGGAAACATGTAAACAAGTAAAGGGAATCTGTAAGGTGTAACAGGTTGGTATAGAAAGAATTGAGAATAATAGAAGAAAATAGCAGGGCCCCCTTCTCTAGTTCTCTTAGGTTGAAGAACTATTAAAATTTACTGTTCCCAATATGGAAATTTTGAAAGGAATAAGCACATGATTTCAAATGTGAAAACATAAAAAATGAAAAATGAAACATGAAAAAAATGAACAAAATCTAAAAGGTCAAGGTGAACTGGCTATGGGACCTACTTGGTAGACAAAATGCCAGAATTAATCTGACTTTAGTGAACCTAACTTTGGAAGCAAATATTGAAAATCACTTATACAGTTCCAAAAGCCATCTAGTATCTTCCATTTCCATTGCATATTATTATTACTAGCCTGCCCAACCAACTACTCTATCTATATCCATGCTATGATTCTCCACTTATACCTTTTTCAAACTAACAAATCAATTTTGTAGGGTTGGATTTTTTCTATGCAAAATTTAAATGTATTATCAAAATCAATACAAAATTCATTCATTGCCGTAGACTATTAGATTATTTTCATTATGTTATTTGAGTTATATTCTAATATATTCAATCTTACATTATATGAGGTAAAACTTAACAATGTATTTATATGTGATAGATAGTTGTTACTTTATAAATCAATTTTATATTTTTGAATTAGTTAATGATAAGAATAATTGTAAAAAATATCCTTATAGTTTATAAGATCATTTTACATAGTAACTAAATTCATATAAGAAATGCTACTAATTAAAGAGTTGTTTATTTTGTGAAAACATTATTTGTTGTCATTATCTAAAATTTTTGTTAACTTTATTTGTCAATAAAAAGATAATAGATTGTTGAAATAAATAATTGTTTATATTTCTAAATATAATTTTTTTACAATAATTTCTTGATACAATTAAAATACAAACTTTTTTAATACTATCATTTTCTAAAATATATCTTGATTAACTAATATTTATATTCTTTTCGTAATAATGTTTACTTTAAAAATATCTCATCAATATAAAATAAATACAAATTTTCACAAAATGAATAGAGCTAATGTTTTTAAATCTGCATAGGAGATTAAAGCACTGAAATCACTAGTTCATCATTTGGTGATTCAATGATTGAATCAATGATATATTTATAAAAAAAGTTATTGAACCAAAATATATATATTCCTACAATCTTACTATATAAATCTATTTTGTAATTATTTTAAAAAAATAATTATCATATTTTTTTTTATTAGATGTTAATGTAAAATTAATTTATACTAATGTGTATTTTTTATTTTTTAAAATTGACAAATGACAATATTAATTTTAGATTCAACTTCAAAATATCATAAATTTTATATTATGATGATATTTATTATATTATATAGGCTAAATTACATTCGTGGTCCCTTGACTTAATTTCAGGTAACGTTTTAGTCATTTATCTTTTTTTTTTTTTTTTTTTTTTTTTTTTTTTTTTTTTTTTTTTTTTTTT
>JBBPBS010000106.1:4413721-4445506 GCA_037974835.1 Cicer judaicum | reverse complement strand
ATTAAAATTAAATAAAAAAATGTAACATAATTAGAGATATATTTGTAAAGATTCACAAAAAAATAAAAATATTAGTAAATAAATAAGAATTTAATTGTCATAAAAAAGTTTTACACATTTATGCCATCATAATTATTGGTGTAATATATAATTATAGTAAAAATCAAACATATTTAATAATTTAACAATCGATTAATAATACAAAAATTCTTTAAATTCAATAAGCAATTAATATAGTTGAAAATTTATAAAAATCTTAAAAAAATACATAATTTCTCTTTCAAAATAATCTTATATTTACGACGAAGAAAGCAATATTGTTTTCTAATGATATTAATAAATAATTTAATTTATTAATTAATTATAACTGTTACTATATTAATAATATTTAATTTTTATCATAATTTATCAATTATATAAAAGTCTTTTGATTGATGATATATACAAATAAAATTCATTAATAAAACAAAAATTTCCTCACAACCCTTACACCGGTCCGTAAAAAATTTGACACATTAATTTCGAGTTGTTAAGAAAATCAAAGTAGGCAGAGAGGAAACTTTGGAAATCAAGTGTTGATTGGTGAAAAACAATAATTTCTCCTTTTAATTAATTATTGCTTGCTTGGACTCCAACTTGGTAACAATATTAATCTTGCAGCAGCTTCCTTTTATAGTTAATAAAAAAGAAACTGATGCTAAGATGAAATGACTCAATAAAAAGAAATTCACATTATTTGCTGCACATGGTTAGTAGTGATTGGAATACATACTATCCAAAAAAAATAAAATTTGCATTTAAAATTCAACCGGTTTGTACCACAAAGTATGGTCCTGTAATTACGCTTTGATCCCTAAACTATAGGACTACCCTTATGAAAAGAGACAACTAAAACATTGTTTGGTTGGTCCAATAACCCAAATGATATCTTTTGCTGATATGCATATTTTTTTTTATTATAATTGCATTAATTAATCTTAATTGTGAATTTATGAATTATCAATGGATTCACGAAAAACATGTAAAATAAAATTAATAATCATTTTGATCTTTACATTTTTCATGTTATTTTGTTTGACATTATTCAATTTGATGATTAAAAATGATTAATAGAATGAACACTAAAAAATAGTTTTACAATTTGAATCAATTGAAAAAGTAGGGAAAAGAAGTATAGTAAGGAAAGGACAATAAGAGCATGTGGTAATAGTAGAGAAGTGTTTAGTTTGATTTGATGTCACAAAAAGAGGAAATAGCATGATTAGCATGTGATGTGGTGTACACGTGCCGAAAGAAAGTTGTCAAATTTACTTACAAAATGCACGACCTACGAAGTGTGAATTGGAACAACAACAAAGAAACAGATTCATTCACCAAATCCTTAATAAACAAATGGAAAACTCTCTTATCTTATGTTTATGTTCTTCTTCTTCTTCTTCTTCTTCTTCTTTTCAGACATATTTAATGATAAGGTTCTGAAAACCTACAACTTTCTCTTTCTCTCCCATGAAACTACAACATGACAATGGAAGAACAACCTCCACTCCCATTTGATAGAGCTGTTGAACAGGTCTCATTTTTTTTTTTGTTCTTTATTCTTTTTTTCAATTTTCATACCAATTTTCTTTATTTCTTCTTCACCTCAAAGTTTCAAAATCATGGTCTTGCTAGTCATAGTGTTGATATGTTCTCTCTTGTTTCCAAAATTTCATTCTCTTTTACTGTGTTTTTTGTTGTTGTTTTACCCTATAATTTAGGAAAATTTCTTGTGCAATGTGCATAAACTGTTTAATGGGAGTCAAAATTTTGTTTAGTTTTTAATTAATGGCAATGACACCAATTGATTTTGTATATCACTTGTTCACTGATACATATTTTGAGTTTTCAACAAAGGGCTCTTCATATCATACTCATTCATCTATTGCCAGTGATATTAGTGAATGCTTGGTATCATTTTTGGAAAAATCAAAATTGATTCTAGAAATGGAGAATTGATTTTGATATATTTAGTATGTTTTCACTCAAATTTACTGTTCTACTCAATTAATTCAAAAATCAATTTTTATAACCAAATTGTTGTTCTTTGTGTTGTGTGTGTCTTATAGTGTGAATCAGTATGAAAAAGTTTTTGTTTTAAAATCCTCAATGTGAATTATAATTGTTTTGGTGTTTCCTTTGTGCAATATTTTCTATTGTAATTTGTTTACATTGCCTTCTAGAGAACTGGTTTTCCTTATCTCCACTACTTAAAAGCAATTGGTTTGTGTTATTGTTCAGGCAATTGTATCTATAAAGAAAGGTGCTTATTTACTGACGTGCGGTGGTAGAGGAAAGCCAAAGCTTTGCCCTTTCAGACTCTCTCCGGTACGCATGAGTGTGACATCGAATTATTTCAACAAGTTTTTGTCATGAATATGAAAAATTCTCATTTATTTCTCTTATTTTGTTCATTACATAATGGTAAAGGTTCTGATATATATATGTATTTTTCACATTGATTGTATCTAGGATGAGAGAAATTTGATTTGGTGCTCAGGGCAGCAGGAAAAGCATTTGCGACTGAGTGGCGTTACTAAAATTGTTCAAGGACAAGGAAATGTGTGTAACAAGCATCAATAAAATTTTGCTTGATTCACTATCCATGTGAAAGTGAAGGTTAATTCTTGCTTGGTCTAATAATTATGACTCACCTTTTTCAGATAAGGTCACAGAGACAAAACGAAACCGGAAAGGAGTGCCATTCGTTGTCACTGGTCTATGCTAATGGAGAACGCACTCTTGATTTGGTACTAATTATGATCTGCACATGACATTCACATATAACTGCATTTCTTTTGCTATATCTATAGCTTGAGTTGTTTATATTGATTATAGGTGTGCAAGGATAAAGCACAAGCTGCTTCTTGGTTTGTTGGCTTGAAAGCTGTGATTTCAAGGTGTCAGCAGCCGAAAGCTTTTAGTAGTTTAAGAAGCTGCAAAGGAGTTCAGAGTTGTGTCAGTAGTCCCGCTGGAATTTTACGCCGAAAGAAAAATCTTGGTCTTCTAGATGATACCTCTCAATTTACTCAGGTTTCATACATCTTCTTTGTTGCTTTATCGATATAGCTATAACACATGTGTTTGAATTTCTGCACATATTTTACGAGTAGTATAGTGCTCCAATCTTCTTTTATCCTCCTTGTTTTAATTTAGATTCTCAGTTTTGAATCAAAATTGGTGGTCTTCATTTTAATTAAGTTTCTCGATTTGGAATCAAATTGTTAAGTCTCTTAATTTTTAATCAAATTGATTGTTTTCATTTTAATTTAGCTTCTTAATTTTGAATCAAATTGATGATTCCTTGATGATAAAGTTAAAAGAATCGTCATTAATCTTCAAATGATATAAAACTTTGATTTTTGTGATAAATGGATTTATGCAATAATAAAACTTCTTACTCAAGCTTTGAACATAATTTTAAGAAAAAAGAAAGTCCTGTTTAGTATAGCATTCTTTGGAAAAACGATGCATATGATTTTTGTATAAAACTTTTTGACACTTTGAATATTTTCTCCGGTGTTTGTGAATCACTGTAAGTTTTACAGTAACATCGACTTGGTCACTCAATGTAATATACTTAATACTACTGATGCATGCTATCTTAGAGCTAAAGTAATTTAGATTAGTAGTTTGCAAGTATTGTCTTCACTTTTTCTTGGTAATTTAAATCACTTAGATATTACTTTCTATCTATAAAAGAAATTATCAGTACAATAATTTGTCTCAGTCATAAAACATAATATTTTTGTCATTGTTTGAAGGTACACAGTGTATGTGCAAGTCCTACTTTGTCTCTTTCAGAAAGGTGTTTTTCCGATGGCATGTCATATACATCTGACTTTTATTCCTCAGCTTCGTCCCTTTCCAGCACTCATGGAAGAACAGATACGTCAGTCCCATGTTCTCCATATAATGATCCAGATATTCGTAGCAACATTAAAACCACTCGTTTTGAAAAGGAGTACAAGAAAGATATGGCATATAGATCTATCATGCAGCTGCCTACCTCGCCACATATAGGAAATAACAATGTATTGAAGGATGTAATGATATGGGGTGGAGGAATTGGATGCCTAGTAGGGATTGTGAATGAAAGGTTTGTCCAAAATAGTATTTATTCTTTAGTGCCAAAGTTACTTGAATCCACTGCGATGTTAGACATACAAAATGTAGCTTTAGGAGGAAACCATGCTGCTGTAGTTACAAAACAAGGCGAAGTGTACTGCTGGGGTCAAGGGAAGTGGGGAAGGTTAGGGCAAAAAATTGATATGGACATTAGCTCTCCCAAAATAGTTGATTCTCTTAGTGATATTCACGTAAAAAATGTCGCCTGTGGCGAGTATCATACGTGTGCTTTGACAGATTCTGGAGAAGTATATACTTGGGGGAACGACGTTTCTTGTTCAGATTTGGTGGATGAAGGGAGATTCAGAAGTCAGTGGATAACACATAAACTTTCTCTACCTGTAGAAGGTATTAGTATTTCAAGTGTTGCTTGTGGAGAATGGCATACCGCAATTGTCTCTAGCTGCGGGCGGTTATTTACGTATGGAGACGGTACATTTGGAGTTCTTGGTCACGGGAATTACCTGAACTTTTCTAGTCCAAAAGAAGTCGAGTCTCTTAAGGGTCTATGTGTGAGGTCTGTTGCTTGTGGAACGTGGCATACAGCTGCGATTATTGAAGTCGTCGCCGACCGTTTTAAGTACAATACTTCGATTGGCAAGCTGTTTACATGGGGCGATGGAGACGAAGGGAGGCTTGGTCATGCTGATAATGGAAACAAGGTTGTACCGACGTGTGTTTCGCAACTTGTCGACTACGATTTTGTTCAAGTATCTTGTGGAAGAATGTTGACATTAGCACTTACTAACATGGGAAAGGTTTTCGCAATGGGAAGTGCAAAATATGGACAATTGGGAAATCCACATGCTAAAGATAGATTAATTATGGTTGAAGGACAACTTAAACAAGAGTATGTTAAAATGATATCTTGCGGTTCATATCATGTTGCTGTTTTAACATCTTCGGGGAGCATGTACACATGGGGAAAAGGCGAAAACGGACAATTGGGGTTAGGTGATACTGAAGACAGATACACACCTTGTTTTGTTGAGGCTCTAAGAGACAGAAAGGTAGATACGATAACTTGCGGTCCCAGTTTCACAGTTGCAATATGTTTGCACAAACCAGTTTCTATTAGTGACCAATCCACTTGTAGCGGTTGTAGGTTACCGTTTGGCTTCACAAGGAAGAAGCATAACTGCTATAACTGTGGTCTTTCGTTTTGTCGCGCTTGTAGTAGTAGAAAGGTTAACAACGCATCTCTAGCTCCGGTTAAGAGCAAGGCCTTTCGCGTTTGTGATCAGTGTTTTGATAGGAAGCAAGGAAGTGCAAATTCAATTATGGACTCAAAGTCTAGAAATTATAACAATCAGCAGATAGAAAATCATTGGAACAAGATTGGCAATCTCACTGATGATAGAGGAGAAACAAATGTGACAAACGGTCCTCTAATGTCTGTCAGTCAATCATGTTACCAGAAAAGCATGCCTAGTGGAAGGAAGGACTGGAAAAACCAACAAGAAAGCTGGCATAATAGTTATCCTAAGTCAGGTGGTGTTTTACAATGTGGACAAGTTCCATGCACAGCACAATTTAGAATCAATTGTACAGAAAATTCAGTTGTGCATGATTCTTCAACCAAAAATAGAATAGCTAGTGTTTCACCATTCTATGTAGAATCTAATGCAGAGATAGATACAAAAAATTCTGATAAGTTGCTCATAGAAGAAGTTCAGAGGCTGAGAGCTGAGGTAATAACTCCACTTTCATGCACCCTTAAATTGTTTTCTATATCCTTCAGTTGTAAATTAAACTTTTTCTATTCCCTTGCTAGTTGAAATCTCGTTTATATTCTGTTCTGAATGTGATTTGCTTATAAGTGCTATCATTCATTACTTTTGGATAGTCTAGGAGACTTGAAAAGCAATGTGAGCTCAAAAACCATGAAATACAACAGTGTCAACTAAAAATTGAGGAGAGTTGGTCTGTGGCCAAAGAAGAAGCTGCTAAGTGCAAGGCAGCAAAAGATGTCATAAAAGCTTTAGCATTAAGGGTAAGTTTTTTAATATTGATATTGTTGTTTATGTTTAAGTTGTAACTCTATTGTATATCATGGAAACTTAATTCGGTTATTTGCATGAACGCATAAGTACTTGATGATGTTTTTTGTAAACTGAACTCAATTTATTATTATTATTATTATTATTATTATGGCATGTAGATTATTTTGTAGTAAGAAGAGTATATCAAATGCAGAGTAGTCAAATCACTAGAGCAAGAAGGAGACCTACAAAACTATAAGAGAAACTATTAGGAACGTTGTGACAATGTCTAATCCATGTAGCCTGCCCTACTTAGTGGGATAAGGCTTAGTTGTTTTTATTATTGTCGTTTCGTTTTAGGCCTCACCTTATGTTTGGTCGGCCATGTAGGATATGAGATGTTACTTTAGGTTAGTAGTCATTATAATTTGGCATTACAATCTTGTACATAGTAACTGATATAGCTATGTATCATCTTTGTAGCTTCACACATTATCAGGAAAAGATAATGCTGGACAAGAAGGAAAAGTTGTTCTACAAGAATTTCTTCCAAATTTGGCACCTATACATACTGATATGAATAGTCCAAGAAATACCAACATGGACAGTTTATCAAGTTCCCCTATTGTATTCTCTAGTGCATTAAGATCCAAATTTGGGAGAAGTATGCGCCTCAAAAATGACAAATTGACGGACAACACTAACCTCCTCATACCAGAATCTCAACAAGACACCGCCGATGACTTGAAGGTCGAATTTGTTGAACAGTACGAGAATGGTGTTTACGTAACATTGACAAGCTCACCAAGCGGAGAAAAGAGCCTTAAGCGTGTGAGATTTAGGTAACACTTTTTCTCTTGAACTCTTTTTTTATAAGATTAATGCTAACTAATACTCTTATGCCTCTTGTGAATGTGAATCCTAATTTCTTAGATAACATCCTAATGTATAATAAAGATTGTGTGCATAGCACGAAAGATTCGACTATGCATTTGTGATAATAGTAAATAGTTCAACAAGGATGATTTAGTATAACAGTTACACTAGTTATTTATTATTTTCCTTATCTTTGTCAAAAAATCTTAAACTTTTAGTATATATTTGAGATAAGTGGACTATGAATTATTAAAATGTAGCACGTATTAGTATGTAAGAACATTAAAGTAAATACTGCACCATAATTTCTTTGATAATGTTTGTCTGAATTTCTTTTTATATTTATTATATATTTTTTGGCAGCCGGAAGCAATTTTCACAGAAGGAAGCTGAAAGGTGGTGGGAAGAGAATCAAGCAAAAGTGTATCATAAGTATGAAATTGAAGGATATATAAATAGTAAGTGAAATTATAATTTATAATCGGCATTCATCTCTAGAAGTTTTCACCATAGTTCTTGGTGTTGGAGGTGATGTTGGCTTCTTCAGGACTTAGATGAGAAGCTTATACTGCAAGAAAGATCAAAGTCTTTTTGTATTTAAGCATCTTTTATTAATTATTATATTAATTCATAAATATCTTGGGACATTTCATCCTTTGTACAGTCTCTTAATTTTCTATATTCCATTTCAATAGTATTAGCATGAAGACATTATGCATTCGTGATATTAGATTGTTCTTACATCGAATTATATTAACTAACCAACTAATATGTTTTATTTTTATAACTTTGTTTGGACTAAGGATTATCTTTTTTGTATTGCTTACTCATCAACAACAGCTAATTTGAGTGTCTAGCATGCATTTTTTCATTAAAAATAATAATATATAACCTTCAAACTTGAACATTTCAATTTTGTAGTAGAAAAACAATTTCTGTTCTACTTTTTATGTTTTAGCCTTTTGTTTTTTTAAAAAAGTTAATAATTCACCATAATAGGCTGTTTGAATGACTCTTTATTTATTTTAATTAATCTCACAATTTTTTTAGAACGTATCTTTATGTTATTTATATAATAAATGATGATTTTACATCAAAATTTGATATTAAATATGATGTCATTTAATTTGTGTTTTTTTGAAATACAAATAAAGTAAAAGAGATGGAGATAAATGCATATCATATACTGTTCTACATTTTAATGTCAAAATCACATAATCATATTATATATTAAAAAATGATAATTAATATATGTGAGAATCGTAACACAACTTGAATGAGGTTAGAGCCTGACTATTAATTTTTATTTTTATCTTGTTAAGCTTACAAATAAAATTAAACAATGATATATTTTTGACAATCTTTTACTCGAAGTTTATAGTCCATGTGGGTCCTGCAGTAAGGCTATGTATTTTCTTTTGGGAATTCCGATTTCAGTCTGAAAAAGACGTATGGTTGAGTTTCTTTGGCCAACAATTTATTGACTAATGAAAGAGTGCCTTAAGAAATAGTATAGATGCAATAGACATAGTATATTTAATTTTATAGGCTTATATATGATAGTATGAGTGGAATAAAAAGTTATAATATTTGAAGTTATAAAAAAGAAAAAGAAAAAGAAAAGGGAGAGTTGTAATGTAATGTAATGTAATGGGAGGAGCATAAACTCGAAAAGGAGAAAAGCACAAAAAAGATGGATTGATGAAAGGGAAAGCATGACATGAGAATGAAATGTATGAAGGAACTTTGGGTTGAATAGGAAAAGGATAGATAACTTACAAGTGATCCTACCATGCCACGTGGATCCATGCTTTTCATTTATTTATTTATTTATTTCACGTGGCAAAAGCTGGTCCCACATGGGTCCCGCTTTCGAAATACATATGATCAACTAATGCATCAATTTCACTCACAGTTCTTTCAATATATATTAACACAAAATATGCATCAATCCACCCCATATGTACAATATACGACCTATTCACCATTTATTGAAATTTAAAGTAAACTTTAAAATAAGAATTTAATAAAAATACAGACATTTTAATACTAATAATAATATTTTTTAAGAATTTTATTTAAATATGATCTTTCTTGTTTTTCAAGATGCAAAATATCTTAATTATGTCAATTGATTTACCTTTTTTAACTTGTGATGTCTTTTAGTTATAATAAATAAATAATTTTCTTGTTTTAGAGTATTTCTACGGTAAACTTAATATGAGTTAATTAAATATGGTATGTCACATTATCTTAGAGTCATTCAATATGACTTCATTAAATATGACTCACTAATAATCGTAAATTTATTAATATTAATAAAAAAAATAACAGTTATAATTTTATTATCATTAAATTATAAAAGTATTGTTTCTCTGTTTTGAGAGTACATCCATAATTCCAACGGCGAACTCGCTAAAAACTGAAAGTTACGTAACTACGTATTTGCAGACGAACTTATTTGACTACACTCGGAGAAACTTTTAAAACTTATGATTCTTTTGGCAGATTTAAAACGTTTGTTTTATCAGTTTGATCCTTAGGCTGATCTAATACAACTTAAATATACATGATAACATATCAGTTCCATCTATATAAGTTTTTTTTTTTCTCTATATTTGTGATACATCTGTTTCTTTCACGAACTTTTATCAAGTTAATGTAACTTAATTGTGAACCAAAAGAAAATGATTATTCTTTTGTTACAGGGTCACTTTTTAAAAAATAATTATCTCAAATATTATTACAACTTTTAATGTATTTTTTTTTTAATTGTATCATTTAAATAATATAATATATATTATTTTCAAATTATTATATTCTATTTGACAAAAATTATATAGTGAAAATTATTCAAATTATTATATTCTATTCGACATATTTATTAATAAACTATTCCAAACACAAAATGTACTTAGAATAGAAGAAATACAGTTATTATATTTTTCTACTAAAAATTCAATATATCATTACAACACCTCCAACATATTAAACAGTTAATACCAAAATTTATGATCATATATATAGGTGTGTTACATTGTAAATATGAAGACGGTAAAAGAAACCAATGTCATTTATTTGTAAAACAACTAAGAAAAATGGATCAAATATTAAATTTTCTAACAGTTATATTTTAATTTATATATATATATATATATATATATATATATATATATATATATCAAATGAGTGGACTTTATAATAAGAGTGTGAAAATAATGAATTTTAACCATTGATCAAACCATAAATGATTAAGATTAAAATAAAAAGCATATAAGTCAAGAATGGTTAAAATTAAAATAAAAAATCATATAATATTTTTAAGTAGTTATGTGATACTTTTAATCATAATCTTCAATATATGATTATATGATCAATATTTGATCGTCTCTCTTTTTCATATTAAACTTTTTTTACTTGATAGATTATCTTTATATGTAGTGTAAGGTAGAGGGAGGGGCGTGTCCAACACTTGCTCTCCTTAGACCGGCCCATAGTAGAATGCTCATTTAACAAAATTAAAGAAAATAAATATAAATTTTCAAAACTCTATTTATATAAAGTATTAGGTATAGGTATGTGATCTTAGTAATATCGTGTTTAAAAAATATTTATTTTTTCATCAAATGTGATATTTTATTAACTTAAGTACAATAAATAAATAACCTATAAAGAAAATTATGATATTATTATTGACTCATGAAGAGGA
The DNA here is from genome assembly GCA_037974835.1 of Cicer judaicum. Classification (NCBI taxonomy): domain Eukaryota; kingdom Viridiplantae; phylum Streptophyta; class Magnoliopsida; order Fabales; family Fabaceae; genus Cicer; species Cicer judaicum. Next base: position 4,434,775 of record JBBPBS010000106.1, on the reverse strand, counting down.
GTCAAAGATCACAATATTAAATTTAAATTAACTCAAAATTTTAAAATATATAAATTCTCTCAATTATATAGTATTTAATATCTATTTTTGATCCAATATAAAACTCTTACTCACACATGCTAGTACTAATACTTTTTGACTAGTTTTTCTTATTTGAACCTAATTTTGCTGATTAATATACAAAAATGTTGTTGTTACGAAAATCAAAATCGTTGTTTGATTATTTATCTATATATGTTTTCATATGGATGTATCTATTTGAAGATTTAAAAAAAAAAAAAAAAACTAGTTGAATGGCTAGTTGGCAACATGCAAAAAGAAATGTGAAAGGGTGAATTTGTTTAGCTAATTAATTATGAATAGCCGCCAAATTAAGAAATTCCGTCATGCACGTTAATAGGTAGATTCTTAATCCAAAACAAAGTGTGAAATGCATCCATGCATGCATATCAATGTGGAACACATGAAAGAACAAACAAGAAGCATAGCATCAATCAATATATCATCATAGAGGAGAAGAGGTTTATTAATTAATTAACTAATAATATTGTAAGAAAAAGTATAATATATATAATGATTAATTAAAGCTTGAAAGCAAAGATGTGAAGAATAAATCCAATTGATAAAAAAAAAAAAAAAAATGAAAAGTAGAATTCAAAGCGAAAAAGGAAAGAAAGAGAGAGGTGGACACAACCCCCAAGTATGCTTTTTTGTTTTCCCAATCTTTCTCATTCTTCTTCTATTCTCTTTTTGTGATCTTCTTTATCAAAACCCCAAGCAACCACAACATTCCACCCTCCCACTCCTCATTGGCCCTCAACATTCTCTCTCTTTCTCTCTCACGGTTTCTTCCTTTGGATCTTCTAATTTCTCTTCTAAAGAGGGGGTGCATATAGTTAATTTGGTTTTGCGTTAGAATATACTAATATATATATGGCACCTGTTTCATTGCCTCCTGGGTTTAGGTTTCACCCTACAGACGAAGAACTTGTTTCTTATTATCTGAAAAGAAAGATAAATGGGCGTAGAATTGAGTTGGAGATAATACCTGAAGTTGATCTATACAAGTGTGAACCATGGGACTTGCCAGGTAAATTAATGAATGAATGAATTAATCTTTGTTTTTGTTGAGTTGAGTTAATTTTGAACATTAATTATTGATTATATATATATATATATAGGGAAGTCATTGCTACCAGGAAAAGATTTGGAGTGGTATTTTTTCAGCCCTAGAGATAGAAAGTATCCAAATGGGTCAAGAACAAATAGAGCTACAAAATGTGGATATTGGAAGGCAACAGGTAAAGACAGAAAGGTACAATCTCAAAGTCGTGCTGTTGGAATGAAGAAAACACTTGTTTACTATAGAGGAAGGGCCCCACATGGAACTCGTACTGGTTGGGTTATGCATGAATATCGTCTTGATGATAGAGAGTGTCAAAATCCTTCTTCTGGTTTGCAGGATGCTTATGCTCTTTGTCGTGTCTTCAAGAAAACTGCTCTTATTGTTCCTAAAGTTCTCCCAACTAATACTACTCATCATCATTCTTCAACCAATAATAATATTGATGTTTTAGATTCCAATTTCATGCCATCCACTCAAAACAACAATGCTATCTGGACACAATTCTTATCTCATGATGATTTACTCAATCTTCCTATGTCTTCTTCTTCATCATCTTTTCCCAATTATGGATCCACACCTTACCCTCCATCTAAGGTACCTACTACTACTACTACATTTTTTAATTACTTATATATACTCTCAAGGAAGAGCTCATGTTTTAATTATTTTGTAGGTGGATATAGCACTAGAGTGTGCAAGGATGCAACATAGGTTTTCCATGCCTCCCTTGGAAGTGGAGGACTTCCCTCAAGTTGGTATTTCTGAACTGCAGATGACACATGCCTCAAATTCAATGTGTAGTGGAAACAGAAATGAAACTGATATTTTGCAAGAAATTTTATCTGTTGCTCAAGCTTCCCAGGAATTGATTAATCAATCAAACTACTCACATCCTTTTGGTGGCACTGAAAATTATGCTACTCATCATCATGAAAATGATTTTACTTTTATGGTTGGAAATAATTACAATCATGTTAATGATCATATGAATTCCATGAGATATGATGACAAAGCATGGGAAGATCCAAACACAAGATCAATTGAGATTGGAGATCTTGATGATGAATTCAAGGCAGAGAGGATGGTAGAGAATTTAAGATGGGTTGGAATGTCAAGCAATTTAGAGAAGGTAAGCTATACTTCTAATATTTAATATAGAATATTCATTAAAATATATATATATATATAAGATATTGTTCAATCATAGAAATCCACGTACCATAGGCTATCTTTAATTATATAAGGTCCCAAAAATGGATTTTAAAAATATTGCTAGCTAGGCAAGACCCCTATTGATATTTAATATTTAATTTGTTAACATTGAACTTTTAATGATTGTTGATATTGGAATAATTTTACAGAGTTTCATGGAAGAGCATCAAAAAGTTGTTCCAATTGAGGATATTTCAAGCTTCCAAACAAATAGGAAAGAGAATGAGGTGCAAGGTATTATTATTAACTAAATATTCTATATATGATTGCTTTTTGTATGTAACATGTACTCTCATAATGTTCAACTTTATATTTGTTTGTCTAAACTAAATTTATTAACAATAATTTTTTATTCTTACAGTAGAATCTGAGCAACAAAATATCAACAAAGAACTCAATGACAATGACATTGAAAATTTCTCAATGGGATTTATCAATGATGATGACCCTAATGAGAATTTTATAGATGAAGGTAACATTGATTACTCAAATTCTACGAGCTATGAAGTTGTTGAGGAAACAAAAATTAGTCATGGAATGTTTGTTGCTACACGCCAAGTAGCCGACACATTTTTTCACAAAATAACTCCTTCACAAACAATCAAAGTTCAACTTAATCCAATTATGGAAAATAAACAATCTATAGAGAATAAAGAGACATTGATTATACCAAAAAATCAAGGGTACTCTCTCTTAAGGAAATTTAAGGCAAATTTTATAGGGTACATGAAAAAACCAACAAAGACAATAGTAAATGCTATTGTGTTCATATTTGCACTTTTTTTGGTGCTTTGTGTTTATTTGAAGGAGCAAGTAGAAGATTGGAAACCAAAATCAAAGTATGTGAAAAGGAAAAAATGCTATGAAGCTAATAATAGCATGAGGAGAGTGATCATTTGGAATGAGCAAGAAAAAATCTGGGTTGTTGGTATCAAAAGTGGTAAAGGTTTTGATGTGGTTTTGAAGAAGATAGGAATTTTCCTTACCGTATCCTTGGCTATTTGTACTATGTGGGTTAACCACATAATAGTTAGCCCTTGAATTAATGTTCCTAATTTCATTTTGCTTTTAGTTTTTAACTTAAATATTTGATATAGAAAAAACAATTTAAATTATCAAATTGGGGTTCTATAAATTATATAGGGGGTTAATGATGTATCCAAAATACTTGTATTTTACTTGGTCACACATATGTTGTTATTTGATTAAGAATTTGTTGCACTCAATCATACTAGTTTTTACCTTCATTTTTTTTTAATCCCAATTTTATTTAAGCTATTGATGGAAACAAAGCGATGTTCAATTTTTTTGCGACTCAAATTCAAGTTCCCCTACTTTTACTTCCATTGCTCCCCCAAAAAAATAATTATTTTAAAAGACCTTAAAATTATTATTTGATATTCATTTCAAATTAATATGAAAGGTGGTGTACGTGCACAATAATTCTTTTAAAAAAATTAATCACATGAAATACGATTACTATTGACAAAAAATGTTTGATTTAATTGACAAACATTTATTTAAGTATATTTCAGCGTACTGCAAACAAGTTCACTTTACTCATATTTGTCATGAATTCACTTCATCTAAAATGGACAATTAATTGCGAGTTTGTTATAATAGCACTTCATCTAAAGGAAGGAAAAAAGCCCAAAAGGACTACAAAGTCCGAACGGCATATTTGGGTCAACCTTCTATATGATTACGGCCCAAAACCTTAGTTGCAGCTTGAAGGGTGAAGTATAGGTATGATCCAAAAACGTAATGTGACATTTTCAGACTTTAGCGTTTAGTCAATCAAAAAAATAATAAATCAATGTGTGTGTATCTATGAAAAAAATTGTTTTATAGTAAAATTATCTGTAAAGTTTTGATCAAAGCTTCTTTTAAATGTGTAATTATCCAAATTATTATAATGTCCTTTAATATTTATGATATAAGAGGAGTCATATAGTAATTTGGTGGTTTAGAACGTTTGAGAAACGAAAAGAGCATAGATCCATATCGTTCTTATAATAAAATTAACAATTAATTACTAATATTCACTATATCACCCAAAAAAAAAGGTGTTTGGTATAAATCAAGTAATTGTTTACATAAGGTTATACTTTGTTAAGTTATGAAATTAAATATGCATAATATTTTATATTTTAAAATAAAATACATAAACCTGCTAATAATTTAAAATTAGGTTATATGAACAATAAAAATATTGAATTATTATGGACACGCGACAAAACATTGATCAACAGAAAATCAAACAGAGCATTAGATCCATACACTTATTTAATAGGCATTTTAGGAGATTAAAATGTGACTTAAGAACAAATATTAACATGATCCTTTAAATTATACTTTTTTGAATAAGTAGAATTTTGTGATAAAAAATGGTAAAAAGGTACTACTTAAACAACCTTCCGGCAATTGGATAAAAAACCCATAATTAGGTAATGGTTAAAAGAGGAAGTTCCACTAAAGTAAAGGGAATGTTGAGAATACATGAAGTAACAAAACAGAAAAATTGATGAGTTGTATAAACACTCTAAGTAGAGCACAAGAATGAGAGAGATAAGGTTAGAGTTCTTTCAACTAACTTTCATTTTGTCACCAGACACGAACTCGCAATTGATAAACTTGATTTGTCCAATTTGTGACACTCACATCAATAAGTTTCTTAAAATACTTTGAAATAGTCAAATGATGAAATATATGAAATAAAGTCAAATGATGAAGAAAATATTATATATTGGAAAAAATTATTTATTTAGAGATAAACTTGGATTAAATCTATTAAATGAAATACTTTCCCATAAAGACTCGGAACTGACGGTTCAAAAAGGAAACTACAAATATGATGATAAAACTAATCATAAAATATCATAATGACCAGATTAAATATATCTTTCATATTTGCTAGTTCCTTTTCAAAATCTAGTTATTGATTTCCGGGCTTATAACTTATAAGCCCTTTTGTTTTACTCAAGAAAAGAGTTAGTACATCCCTTTTCAAAATTTATTTTATCAATTCAGGTCAAGATTCACATGGTATCATTTTTCTTTTCTTTTTTTACTTTATTAATTTTCCTAAACATGTCATATGACAATTTCTTCATGCCCATTACATTTTTGTTGATTTCTTGTGAGTTGGTGGTTGAAAAAAATTTATATGAAACTGGTCAATTAATGATGGTGTGAAAAAATGTACCTCAATGATTTAGTGAAAAATAATTTCTTTTATATTTTGTATGGATCACAGAAGAAAGGAAATAAAATAAGAGGAAAAAATGTTGAAGGAAAGAAAATGAATAAAAAATGAGTGAAAAGTGATTATTTATTTATTTATTTGAAATGAAAAATAATTTAATTGGAGAAAATAGCAGCTAGTAAAAAAAATAAAAAAAATAAAAGATAATGAAAAAAGTTGTGTTCTAGTGTAAGGTGCAAGAAGGTACTAATTGATGAATTTGAATATGAAGATGAGATGGGTAGTGGTTGAACTAAGGTAAGTGCACATCGCATGTATGATGACTAGTGGATTCACATTCATCAGAGTATCAAATCAAGACAAAGTGACAAATGAAAGAGATTTAACAAGTTAGGAACTTATAGAAAAAAAATGATGAAAAATAAAAATAAAAGACGACAAAATAATCCAAACATAGGTTCACGGGCCACTCACTGTTTCATCATATTTAAATTAATAAATTAAATAACATAAAAGTATACACCCCACTAGCTACATGCCAACATTTTATTCATACCCTCCTTATGATTTTCACATTAGTTTCAATCTATTTATCAGGAAAAAAGCTGTGCACACTGCACCACTTTTCTTCTCACAAACAACTAATTAATTAGTGCAGTTAAGCTGCAGATAATTGCTCAAAAGTTAAATAGCTTTTTAAATTAATATGCCTTAAAATAATAAGAATGTGAAAACATTGTACATATAACTAGTTGAATTCATTGGTCACACTAATTTTTTTTATAGCAAGTTCAGCTTATGGATTCAGCTCATTGTTCTTCTATGTTGCAAGCCTTATTTTTCTTAGCATTTGTTTGGTTCTTTAACTATGAAAGTGTTGTTGGAGCATCCAGTACAGTGAAAATGGGGAATTTTTCAAAAGTTGAAGATGCTGTGAACTTCCATATTTACTATGGCCAGACCTTCAAAGTCATTAAAAATGCTGTTGATGGCCAGAGCTACCTTCTTCTTCAGGTACTTAACTGTTCACATATCTTAAGAAATCATTGGCAACTACTTGGTTTTTGGCTTTTTTTTCCTTTGAATTGTTGCTAAGGTTGCCCTTTTATATATCTTAATAGGTCCTTCAGACCCTAGGAAGCTAAGTGAAGTTTTACCAATAATTGTTTAACTCAACTTCTCTCAGCACGATTCATTCTTAACTGAATCTAATTAACTACTTGAGCTCAATCACTTGTTTTAAACATGTAATAAATAAGTTAAGGGTGTGCATTGATAAATTTTTATAAGCTGTTGCAATGATTTTATAATTAGTATTATTAGTTGTGGCTTAATATGACTCTGCTTTTAGTACTTTACTTTAACCCCTATGATGAAAGAGTTGATGATATCTTGTGCAAATACAAAGACTTTACATTAGAAAGAACTTGTTATATTAGTAAGATCAATCTTTGTAGCTGCCCAATTTGTGCATTCACACACCTTAAGATTTAAATAACAAGGACAACAACAATAATATAAAAAGATGCCAAAGGAAGAATCCACCCCAAACTCTATTTACTTCAAAATTTAGTTGGACTTTGTTTGTCCTTCTGTTGGGAATTAAATATAGATAGGAGTTACATTTCTTCCCTAATTTTTTGCATGTTTGCTAAGTTGTATTTCTAGCTAACTTATATTTCCTCCATCAATTTCTCTCATTGGCAGAATAACTCAAGGATTGCATCAAGGACTAAATATTGCACTTCAAGAATCAAATCATTTGTCATACCATTGTCAAACTTCTCTGTTGATACAGATTCTTTTCCTGGTATTCCATGCATAACTAGTTCAATATTGTTCCAATGCTAAAACTATTGATTTGGCATTTCAAATTTATAGCCATTCTCTTGGATCATAGCTTTAACATTGTGTTATTATGGACCTGCAACTTAATACATTAATTATTTCTTTCACCTTTGTTGTGGCTAACATTTTCATTTTTCCTTGTTTTGCCTCTTTGGAATTGGAACTCAAGTTTCCTTCTTAGAGGTGAGAATCTCCTACTGCTAAAAGTTTACATATATGATCAAAGGGTTTTTAGGCCTGTTTGGATTACTTTATTTGAGCTTATTTACTTACTGATATAAGTACTAGTGAAACTGTTTATGAGAGTTTATGAAAACAACTTATGACATGTCTATAACTTGTTTTTAACTTATTTTCATAAGTTCTCCAAGATAGTTTATATGAAAACAGTTTGAATGATATTGATAAGTGCTTATGCTGTTAGGGCTTAATTAAGCACTTATATGGTAATGATAGCTTATATGAAAAACTGTTTCTTGTTAAGCTGTTTATCCAAATAAGCCCTTAGTTTCTTCCTATTCTTGTTTTGAGCAGCATTTAGGTTTATTAGAGAGCTTGAAAGGCATAACCTCAGATACTGTGGCTGCTCCATGTGTGTTGAAATTGTATAAAGAAGGACATATTGAAAAGCTGAACAAAAGTGATTATCAAATGCTTACACAGTTTTCTGCACACTTCTTTAGTGACACTAATCAACAGCCAGCTTGCAATTTTGCAACTTCAGTTCCTTATTCTGAGGATACCCCTTTGCAGGTAAGCAACTCCAGAGTACTATATGTAAATAAATTTTCAAAATCTAAAATGTTTCTAGAACCACAATTTTTTGGTAATTGTATTATTGGTGTGAAATATCTATCGACTTTACTGATGACTAATCTTTGTTGGCCGCCTATAGTGGAGTCTCTTCTTCCAACCACATTTTTCCCATCCTATCCCGAGACATGCTTAAGGGATCTAGAGCCACTGATTGATTGTGCTTCAATTTTTGTATTTACATGGCATTGTCAAAACATGAACCTATAATTTATCCCACTTAGGCTTTGATTGAGCGTCATCGTAGCTTCTAATATATACGGTGCATTTGGAAGAACTTATTTATAGTTTAATTGGACTTATCTTATAACATAAGTCCTTCTAGAAGTGTCTGAATAACTTATAAATTGTTTTTAACTCATTTCAATGAACTTTTCATATTAGTTTATGAAAACAAACATGCACGGAAAAGTGGTACAATATTTAAGATGCATATTAATTTATATACTATAGGTTGGAGATTTTCTGTGCTTGAAATGCTTAATGATTGATTTGATGTATAAAATTTGACAGAGAGCAGAATGGATCAAATTCATGGGAGCTTTTGCAAATGTTGAAGCTAGAGCCAATCAAGTCTATACCACAGTAAGAGAGTCCATGGCATATAACTAAATTAAATTAGTATACTATATGGAACATTGTTTAAGTAACTTTTACCATATTATGTAATGTAACCTTGAAACTGTATGTTATGTTCTTCTTGTAATTTATGTTACTAACAAATGAATGGCTTGTTATTATTGTATAGGTTAAGGAGAACTATTTGTGTTTGGCTGAAATTGCAAAAACTAGAACTTCATTCAAGCCAACTGTAGCTTGGATGAAATATGATGATGTATGCATCTCCAAAATACACATCCAATTATTTTCCCACTTCTTGATACAAATTTCCATGTGACAATTTTTTGGAGCCTTTTTTAATTCTTAAATTTCCAGGGTGTTTGGTCTTTTACGAAGGAAGCATATAATTTGAAGGTATGAATGCTTGAATTGTGAATATATATACAATATCATCTATTATACTGCATTTAGGGGTGACAATTTGATGCAATTATCCACTATCAAATATAAATTTTAATAAATTGGATTGTCCATCCATTTAAAAATATAGATGGATCTAATCCATCCAACTTTTTTTCAAAATTCAATACAACATGTAGTTTATTTAATAAAATCCAACGGATTACATTTAAAAAAAATATAATTTTAATATTTATTTTAAAAAACTATTTTAAAATTTCTTTTTAACTATTTTAAACTAATATCCTAAACATAGTTTTATTTATTGTTTTTTAAAATTGATTTAAAATTGATTATTTTAAAAACTGTTTTTAGAAAACCAGAACTTTTAAATATCATTTTTATTACTAATATATTTATTATATTTTAAAAAAGAATTTAAATAATGATTTATTTTCATCATAAAAACAGAATTTTATTACAAAAATATGATCTTAATAAAAAAAAAAAGAAATATATTTTAATAAAAAAAACATAATTTTTTTGCTGAAATAAAAAACAGAATGGAAGTTTTTTATTTTAAAAAAATAATAAATTATTTAATTATTAATTTAAATAGGACGGTAGTTGGTGGTGGCCGGCCGAGGAACCACCGCCATTAAAATGTAATAATTGATGGATTTGATTGAATATTTTTTTAAAAAAATTTAGTGGATTGTAAATGGATGAATGACTTATTTTGGATTGATCCATTATAATCCATATCCATTTAATCCATCCATTTTCCCACCTCTTTATTATACTATACTGCATATACACTTTATGTTTTCTGATAACTTTGTTATTGTTAATCTGGTGGTTGCAAACAGTATGTGGAAGATGCAGGGGGAGAGATTTTGGATGCCTCTATAAACAAGCACACATACAATGTCTCTGATCCTGATGACTTGGAGGAATTGCATGCAATCCTATGTGTGAGTTCAAAATTAACATATTCCATTCTTTACAATTTGTTGTTCAAATTATTTAATGGAAGGCATATATAGTCATGTCATTGTTGATATTAATTCCTATATTTATTTAGTATATATAGTAATTGCCTTAAGTTTCCTTTGATTCAGTCAATATTTTTTCTTATGTAGACTGTGGAAGTAGTGATTGATGAAACATTAACATATGATCCAGTTAACTACACGCCATCAACATTTATACAAAATCTAAATGTTGAAGATCGTTCTTGTTTTTCCTTTCTTACAAATACAAGCCTATGGAGATATGACAAACGGATTCAAAGTTCATCTCTTGGTAAGTTTGAAGAACCAAATACATTAGCTTTTTACATTGGTTTGTTTACCTTGATTCAAGGTAATCATTGATGAAATCATTTTTTCTGACATTTCTTATTTCTACTCTTACATGTATCTTATGTTACTTGATTACTTGCATTCCAAGTATAACTTTTTTGTTAATCTTCTGCATGTGAAGACTGGTACAATGGAGCAGTTTCTCAACCTCAATTGGTATTAGCAGATCTTATTGAAGTTTTATTTCCAACTGGAAATTACACCATGACTTATTTTAGGAACCTTGTAAAGGTATACTTACTTTCATTGCTAAAAGTTAAAGGATCTTATTTTGTGTATTTCCAACCTCTTAAATTGTTCATGTCATCTTGCAGGGAGAAACACCTATAAATATTGGTCCTGAAATGTGTGACAGGGACACCTCCTCAACAATGGATCCTACTATAGTACCATGTGGATGATTTATCTTTCAAGTTCTAAATTAGGTAGCTTTATTAAAATTAAAACTATTCTTTTTTTTTTTTTTTAATTCCTTTTTTTTAATATAGGATTTATACTTGTATTTTTCTTTTTACTAATTTATGATTTTGATCAATAGTTTTATACACTAACTTTATGTTCGATTCGCCACTATCAGCTCTCTATAGACCGGATATAATAGTATATCACAGAAAACCTTCACGAAACTTTGAAATTCTTTTTATATGATTTACACTTGGTAATTAGAACAACAATAGTTTCATATCTTCTCTTTGTCATAAGGATTTTATTGAAAACATTGAAAGGTATACAACTTATTTATAATGAAATTAATTATGTGAGCAAGATTTTCTCGAATAAGTTGTTGCACAGATGAAAATAAGTTACATTAATTTGTGTTTGTCTGGTTGATCTTAACTCTGCGATTTGGACTTCGAACGCCTGCAGCAGCAAACCAAACAGGATTAAAAAAATAATGTAAGTTTGGCAAAAAAGAATAGCGAACTATATTCTAAACTTCAAAGACTTCTCATAAAGAGAAAAAAATCTAGTGAAACAAATTCAATATTTTAGAAAATTGATTTTTTTGTCAAACTTTTTTCATTGATTATATGACATACCTTGTTCCCTTTTTGCTGAAACTTTGTTGCTTGGAGCTAGACACTGGTTGTTGAGGTTCATCACTTAGAACAGATATAGTCTTCACCTGTGTAACATTTGCATATATAAGAAATGGTAACTAAGAATTTCAAATCTTTTTGGGTACAATTGTAAAATTGTCATTAATGCTACTTTAATTAATAAAAAAACTTCGGCTGTCCAATTTTTAAAGAAAAAAAACTATTCTACAATGGAACATATATATTGCTTACCAAATTCTTAAACATAAGATTATAGAACATCCAAATGTATCTTTGCTTTGCCACTTTTGGTTCATTATTCACTTGTCTCCAAAAGGTATAAATGTTTCCCATATTCAGCAACTTGTTTGCATAGATCTTCCAAGTATAACTACATATCAAAGCCATGCAATCTTGTCAAAATGTTGTTGAGAAAAATCCAAATTCCACATTGAAAAGAGATAAAAGGCCGAAAATAATTTATAAAGAGTGACACCTCTTACTTTATAAACTGGTTTTTTTTTTGTCCTTACCTTTCATTAATGCGCTGCAATCCAGTCACAGAAATAATATTCCAATGTGTTGAATCCACTTTACATTTTTCAAAGAAATCAGCAATTTTGTTGCTTGATTCTTCTCCATTAAGAGGATCAATATGAAAACCAGAAACACCATCAACAATAATTTCAGCAGGACCACCATGGTTAGTAGCAAAAGTAGGCAAACCACAGTTCATTGCTTCAATGACAGTAAGACCAAATGCTTCATACAAAGCAGGCTGCACAAAAACTCCCTTTGTGTCTGCGATGAAGCGATAAAGCTCTCCGTTCCGATGTCTATCAGTCTGCGCAACTATCCATCTAAATTGACCCTTCAATTGATACTTTTCAATTAAATCATGCATTTTTCTTATTTCTGTCATTTCTTCTCTGTCTTTTGATTTCAAAGGATCAAAGAATCCTCCAACTATGACAAGGTTCACTAGGCCTCTCAATCTCGGATTCTTGCCGTACCATTCGACTAAACCAGTTATGTTCTTCACAACATCAAGCCTTGCCATTGAGAAGATGATAGGTTTTCTTCTGCTTTCTAGATATCCACTGTTTCCATATAAAACAAAAATCAAGAAAAACGAAGAGAGGGAGTAGTTCTGATCTAAAGTCTTAACATTGTAACTTACATATGATCTTTGTTATCCACTTTACTATATAGTAAGTCTTCAATGGCAGGATGAAATTGAGTGGGTCTTTTGTCTTTTTCTGTGTAAGGAAAATAGACAGATTGGTCAGCTCCAGGTGCAGCTATGTTGAACTTAGGATCAAATATATTTATCCCTGAAACAACTCTGCAAAGTCCTGGGAGTGTAAATGTTGCATGACTTTCATACTGTCCAGGTTTATCTTTGCTGCAAACAAAAACATTCACAACTCAGTATGATACAACCCTTTTATTTTCTTGCCCCTCTATTGATATTTGGTGCCAAATTGAATTCACAATATTACAGAAAGGTTGTGAAATACTAAAAAAAGAAACAAAACTTTTAGTTATAAGGCCCAACCTTCCAGCAATTTCCTGATATGTGCTGGTTATGATGAAATCTGATGCATTCATTGCAATTGTATCAGCCATGAATTGGCATGAGAAGTGATACTTTGGATCCAATTCTTTCCACTTGACATCTGAATCTTCATACTTAGTCTTCTCTAAAGCATGTGCTATAGTTCCCTGGTTTTTAACCAACCTCATTCATTAATTCATGCAATAAAAAAGACATCCTTAAAATACACAATTTAATTTTGAATAATAGCAAATTAAAGGATGCTCACTTGAGTTATTCTAAGTTTGCTAGCCATAAGAGAAGCTGCCAAATTCCCATCAGTGTAATTTCCTATAACAAGATCTGGTTTTCCTTCCATGAGGTTGAGAATCTTAGTTGTGGCATCCTATAACAAGAATAAAAAAACTAGTAAAATGGAAAATTCATAAGAGAGAAATCTACTCCATGTGTAACAAAATGAGCAAAAGTAGTACATGTTTGGACCAAATGCATGTACTTTTTCATTTACAATTTGTTACAGAGCGAGTACCAGGTAAAGGTTCTTATAGAAAATGTGCATACCTGGGTAAATCTCTCGAGATAAGGATAAATGTCGAAGCGAGAAATCCATTGGCGTAGGATTCCTTTATCTGTCTGAAAAGGCACACGTAGAATTTTCGAGTGTTTGGTATCAATGATTGGTTCCAACTCCTGATTGCATTTGGTTCCTTGAGCATCAGGTATGAGCCTTGTGACCTGTCATTGTGAATAACATATACTAGCTTGTATAATATATTTCTATTAAAAGAAAGTTGTTATTCTATGTAGAAAGGAATTATCATTCTTTTGCATGAAACTTACCACAAGAATTTGAGGCTTCACGTTTAAGCCTTGTTGATTAATCCTAAGTAGCAACTCTGCTTCCAAAGCTCTCACTTGATCCAATATGTAAACTACCTATCCAACATTGCAGAGAAAAAAATGTTAAAAGAGCTGCCACATTCGCTTAATAACTCGATTATTCAATTTTAGAAATGGTACCTGTCCACCAGTATCTGGCAAGCCAAGAACATCAGCTTGCCCAAAATAACCATGAATAGAGAATATCACAATATTGAATATTGTAGGAACTCTGCTGAAAAATTTCTCCATGTTTATTGGGTCTGGAGCTTGGAGTACTTCTGACAAAGTTCTCATTGTATCTTTCACTCTTCCTGCAGTATCTCCCCATCCTCTTTCAAAACCCCACTGCTTAAACCTATGCATGAAAATAGTATTGAATCGGCGAATCACAAATATTGTTCCACTTTAAGAAGTTTAAAGTGTTAGAACAACAAACCCGATTCTAATGAAACAGATAAATAAATGCATACAAGAACACAAACAATTGATCACGAAATTCAACTAATTGTGCTTACATTTGACACGATAGTGACTACTAGTTTTTTGACTATGCAATGTTTAGGGTTACATAATAGAATGGCCACTTATAAATAAATATGATTCATACGCAACATAAAGAGGTTTACCTTGGTTCAAAATCATGATAGGGAGTATCCAATGGAAGTGCTAAGAGGAACGCATCAGCCACTGTTAGTGCCAGCTGCAGCTTTGCAACTGAGCTCAAGGTATCATTTATCATTAGACTCTGTAAGTTTAGATGACAAAAAGGTTGATGAATAACCAAAAGTCAATCACAAATTTACAACGTGTGTATACTCCAATGTTTTAAAATTAGACCGAACCAACCAGTTCAACTGGTTGAACTAAGAATCAGTGAGCTTGTTGGTTGGTTCAATCTTGTTTAAACCGTAATCTGATTGAACTAGAGTTAAACCGCAGTTGGTTCAATCAATTTGTTTTTGCATTTTTTTTATACTTACTAATAAGTCATCCGTTTCAACTATGATTGAACCATTTTTCAGAGGACTTGTCGATTCGATATCTGGTCTGGTTTTCAAAACATTGGTGTACTTTGTGTGTGTGAGAATTATTGATATGATGTTAATTTGTATTTACTTCTCCTTGATGATTTAGTGATAACAAGTAGTCCAATATAGGTTTTGTTTTTGCCAATTTGCCACTAAACCGTGAAGTTAAGAACTTTGAAACAAAATGGATTCCATTTCCAATTGAAGAAGGCAATGTTAATTTTGGAATAGGAAAGTCAAATGCTCCAAAATCTGCTTCAAAAGAATTTTCATCATTTGCCCTGCAACATAGACCCAAGTTAATTAACCATTTGTCTTTTTCATTAAAGTTGATGTACTATTTCCTAAAATTACTAAACAAAAATATCTATTAAGTAAAAAAATTGTTGCTTAGAAGGCTAATCAGGGAAAATGACGTACCATTTTTCATGGAATATTCTTTCCTTAAATTTGAGGTAATCGGTGGATGTTATAGGTTCAACTGAAAGGTTCTCAGAGCTCACTTTAACATATTCCCAAACTCTAGGGTCTGACCTTACTGCAAAAGCAACATATGGTGGATCAACAACAGCTTCCTGCAAGAATCAAAATATTAACAAACATATGTAAGGCTAATAAAATGCAAATTAAGTAAGAAAATAAAGATTAACCTGTGTAAAACTTAACAAGAAGCCTAGATTTCCCTCCAATATTTGATAAATGTGAGTGTTGTCATTTATAACTTGCTCCATTTCTTCCATCAAGTCATGAAGTTTTATAATCCTTCTACCTTTCTCAAGGTACTTGGCGAAACACTTCTTCATATGGTACCTACTTTGCTTCGATGTATCCGATGATGACATGTTATCTGTTATTGAATCTGTGCGCTTCAAGCTTGATGTTGAAGCCATGAAATTTAGGAATGTTGGTCTAAGGAGGGGATATCTCAATTTTTACAATTTATATGTGTAGCTATTTATATATGTAGTTTTGAGTATATGTTAATTAGATAACTTGAAATTGGGTGAATGCATAGGTGCAAGAGAGGGAGAAAGAACATTTGCAAAAAGGCAATGAGCATTTTCTAAGTGAGTATTATTGGTATCATTCTTTTCTTCTTTGGGTGTTGTTAATGTTCATGTGTATATGAAAGAGGGAATATGTGAAGCTCCCATCTTCAAGGCATTTGCTTGCTGTATCTAGTGTATTTGAGTTTCCTACAAGATTGGTTATGATATCATAGTATTTAGCTATTTGCTATGAATGGCAAATGCATATGTCTACAAATAGCTTTGAAGGAACTTAGACATAGTTGTGTTTAGTGAAGATTTAGAGTACATTAACAATGAAAACTAAGGAAAGAAAATAGGTTTTAATTTTTCGATAGATAGCGCTGCTCTTAAATAAAAATGATATTTGGTCGTTCACTTTACTGTTCACCGCGCAAGAGGGAAAGGGGAAATAGGAAAACACCATTCTCAAAATCGCAAATCCTTTAAATTATTCGATTATTTTGTTCTCTCTACATTCTCATAAAGTGCTGCTTTTGCGCTTTTTTCATGGGTTGATTATGGAGATTGGAGATGATGAAGACTTTTAATACAATTATTTTTGTTGATTAGATGTGTAGTTGGATCAAAAAACATAATCATGCAAATGTTTTCCGACTTAAATGACTCATTTGTTAAAAAAAATAACCTAAATGATTAATTACAATACATTATATAAATCATAAATATAACAAATATTTGTCACTATTTGATCAATTAAAATATGATAATTTACAGATAAATTAGTTAAAAGAGAAATATATATTTTATTATTATTGTACTGTTTTAATATCTTATAAATAAATAAGAAAAAAAATTATAATACACTAACTTAAATATATATATATTTATGATCCCTAAATGAATATTTTTCTTGAATTAAAGAATGGAGGAATTACATTTAGTATTTTTATGTAAAGTTTAATAATTCTTTTAAAAAAATTACTTAATACTGGAATTTTAAATATTGACAACTTTAACTAATTAATATATTCAATATATATAATAAACAACCACATGTAATTCGAATATGCATAAATATTTTATTAGTTATTAGTTATATTTACATAAAAAAATAATTATTTATTTAAAATTTTCGTAAGCTACTACTTTAGTTCTCAAAATTATAAGAAATTGATATGGAATTATTAAAATATATTTACGTTTTTAAAAATTTGATTGTGGCCCGTTGGATATATGGGCCAATTCCGATCCAGTTTATACAAGAAAGACCAACACAACGCACAAACTAAACTACATCACAAAATTAGGGTTTCGTGGCCGCGGTACTCTTTCTTTATAAACACATTCGCCTCTCACTCTTCCCATCACCGCTTCTCTCTCAATATTCGATTCATTCTTCAGTTATCTCTTTTTTGTTTCTATTATTCTTTTTTATTCATGCGTCAAAATACTGATTACCACTGCTCTAAATCCCGTGGGCATTGAGTATGAGCTGACGCCATAGCTATTCCTTTCTGCAATCTTTTTTATACTGTTTTCCTTTCAATCCAGTTACTATTGCAGACTGGGTAAATTCTTTCTCTTCTCTTTTCAACAAGCTTTTATTTTTGCTTTTGAATTCGAATTTTAGGTTTTATTTTCAGATGGATATGATGATTATTTCCCCAGATGATCGAAACTGAACATACTGTGCGAATTTTGTTCTCTTCGGAGAATCAAGCCAAATAATCTGATCCGTCATTGCATTATGAAATTGGCACTGTTTATTAAGTAATTGAATTAAATGTTAGCATGTTTTCTTATGTTTTTTTTTATTACATGTTTATTTGTTCTATGATGTGCTGTTATTGTTTTATAATATCTTGCTTTGTAATATGGATGTGATGATTATTTCCCCAGATGATCGAAGATGAACATACTGTGCGAATTTTTTTTCTCTTTTGAGAAATCAAGCCTAATAGTCTGATCCATATTTGCAATTATGAAATTCTCTACTCATAAGTCTTTGCATATAATTCTTAATTGTCTCTCTGAATAAAAATGTCGCTTCTTTTATTTGAAACCATGCATGATTCGCTATTAATATGTATGCTTGAAAATGTCGCTTATTTTCATGTTAGTATCTATTAATATGTATGATTGAAAGATGGAATTGATGATTATTTCCCCAGATGATCGAAGTTGAACATACTGTGCGAATTTATTTCTCTTTGGAGAAAACAAGCCTAATACTCTGATCCATCTTTGCAACTTAATAGAATTATGTAAATGTTTTATCTTATTTATTGCAGTGTGTAGTATGAAGTTGTAGCTATCTCTATTTACTATAAACCAGTGTCATTATTATATGGAATTGATGATTATTTCCCCAGATGATCGAATCTGAACATACTGTGCGAATTTGTTTCTCTTTAGAGAAATCAAGCCTAATAATCTGATCTATGAAAGTCCTTTCATTAAAAGTTAGGTTCATGTTGTATTTTTCACAAATTCCTGTTTTGTATTAATTTCTGTTTTTATTTTCCATTCCGATTTTCGTGATGAATATCATGATTATTTCCCCAGATGATCGAAGGTGAACATACTGTGCGAATTTTGTTTTCTCTGTAGGGAAAATCAAGCCAAATAATCTGATTCATCTTTTTGTATGCATGCTAGTTGTAGTCATCATTTCTTGAATGTTGGAGAATTAAGCAAGGGTATATGATTCTAAATTTTTTAGCAATGACTATATCCAATTGCTTTTGAGAATGATCTCCTAATATTAAGTAACAGATGTTTAATGCTTGCACTACTTTCAGTGTGGATAGCAAGTTTGGCTTGTCTTTTACATTTATCATCGTATTGATTTTCAATCAAATAAACTTCTTTACCAATTTAATTCAACAACATAGGCTTAATTATTTGTGATTAAAGTTTGTTTAATCTCTTGAACTTGGGCAAAATAGTTTAATGACTATACTATGTTACGCGTGATCATCAAAATGCATTAATATGATTAATGCACAATGAATTGTGTAATCGTCAACGACGATTGTTCAGTTTTGCATGAGTCTAGCTTGTGCCGTTTTTTTTTCGTTCTTAAGTTCCACTAGTCAGGCCCTCCTTGAACAACAAACTTGACTTTGGCAAAGACACTGCCAACGTATCCAATGTTATTCAAGACTTCTCGATCTGGCATTGGACAAGAGGACACATTTCATATCTTAGTGTTTTTTATGCTTTCCAGTGATTTTATTGTATTAAATCCAATTATGAATAAAATTCTATATTTTTATATTTTTTGTTTTATTTATTATAAAAAATAATAATTAGCAACTTAGATTAGCACCTATAAATTATAGTTCATATTCAATAATTTTTAATATTATCTAAACCGCTCTTAATGATAAAACTAATCTAATGTATAATATGTCAGCACACAAACTGTTTGATTAGCACAGAAAATGTGTTGCACAACAAAACCTGAAGTTATTTTTATTAGTATACCTTCAATAGTAATTAACATGTATGGAATCTCGAATCTCTAACCTATAACATTCAATATCAATCTTTCGTCACTATATTTATGGGCCTCACGAAGGACCTCATTAGTCCATTGTTTTATCATCCATTATTTTTTTCTTAAATAAAATTGTGTAAATCTATTTTTTTAAATATCGTAAACAATTGAATTTTTTTTAATATATTTCATAATTTTATTAAAAAAATCATGTAATCTTTTTTAATGTAATTCAACAGCGTGTTTTGAATATAATTTAGAATTTTTTTTTAATATAATTCAAAAAAAAATTTTAAACTGTTTTCTTTTTAAGAAAAAAATTAAACAGTGTGTTTTGAAATCTTTTTAGGTGAAAATATTTTCAATTCTTTTTTGTCAAAAACATACTTTGTAAAAAATTATTTGAAAACTTATGGATCTACTTAACCCACATAATTTTGAGGGTTATGTAATTTATGGTCAATGAATAGTAAACTTGTAATGTTGACATTTCTAAATATAATTAATGCCTAAAAGATATTTTTAAAGAATACGTGTTCAAAATATATGATATGTTTACACAATATAAAATTCTAAATTTGCAAATATTCAAAATCATCTTTGTAAATTAGTCTTGCCACCTTGTAAGATTACATTGCATAGAAGACAAAGATAATCAAAATAGACGAACCATGTAACTACAAAAGTATGTATTCCTTCTTTTTTCGATACACGAGTATGCAAACAATGTGTGTGGCGAACAAGCTTGCTAATGTTGGTTTAGAAACTACTTCAGATAACATTATTTTCGATACTATTTATTTTTTATTTTTTTTGGATATTGTCAATTGAGATTGTATTGGGATTTTAGCCCATCATCCTTGTTAGTTTTTCTTTCTTTTATGGGACTTTGGCCCCCCTTGAAACTAAAAAAACAACAAAAAAATTTCATTAAGAAAAAACTCCTTTTTTAAGACATTGATTTATGTATAGACTAAGTATCCAAAAAGGAATTCTATCAGAATAAAATTTGCATTTTATATGTGATGGATCCCTAATATTTTTTTAAACAAATGCTAACAATTATTTTTACATCACTTTTGAATTCTTTAACACGTAATTAAAAAATATATTAACAAGATTATTTATTTTTTATTAGAGAAGAAATTGAGTTTGTGCCCTACAATTGTGAAGTCATCGTCAATATACATGAAAAAATTATTTTATCTTTTTTATTATATATAAAAATTTGATTTTTTTTCTTATTTCACTTTTTCTATTATTTCAAAAGTTCTAAAATGAAATTTGTAGTTTTTTAAAAAAGGTTTCAAAACTTTTAAAAATGTGAAATATTTAAAATAAAAAATTTTAGAATTTTCAAAATTTTTCATGAAATGAAAAATTCGAAATAAAAAATTTCAGAATTTTTAAAAGTTTCAAAGGTTTTATTTTAGTATTCAAAGTTTCAAAAATTAAATATCTAAAATAGATTTTTATTTTTTTTATTTTTGAAGTTTTCTAACCTTCTAACATTTTAAATATTTT
>JBBPBS010000106.1:4400916-4413564 GCA_037974835.1 Cicer judaicum | reverse complement strand
AATCTATACAGTAAGAATTTCACCTTCAACTCTACTCATATCTAATTTTAAAAAATATGCTAAATTTAATTAATATTTATATTATAAATATAATATTTAAAATAAAGAAATTAATTATTTTAAAATATACTTTATTTCTAACATTTGAGAAAGTAAAAAAATTTCAAGATGAACGAAATTTTCTAATTGTATATTTACGTTTCAGAATTGTTTTAAAACATTTGAAATGTCTGAAAATATCTATTTCAAAATTTTAGTTAAAAGTTGAAAGGTTTGAACATTTAAAAAAAATTAAATTAATTTTTTTTTTCGAAAATTAACTCATTTTGTATTTCAAACGTTTGATAATCAACTAAAATTTTGAAAAAGTAGTTTCTAAATCTGAAAGTAAAAAAAAAAACAGATTTTTGTATATAATAAAAAGGATAATATATTCATTTCATGTATTTTGGGAGGTGGGAGGTGGGAGGTCTATGTAAACTTGACAAATATAGAAAATTTTAAAATAAAAACCTTAGCGACGAAAAAGAACACCCCGTCTAAACATTTATTCTTTAAAATTCATTGTTTTCTTAACATGCATAATGATTAACAATTCATAACCAAACTCTCCCCTTTAGATAATACTTATAATTATATGAATAGAACAATATCTCCCTCTTAATTACTTAGCCAAAGTCTTCAATTTCTTCCAAGCTGGCCTACTTGAAATTTTCTCCCACCAAGCATTCACATTCTTCCTCTCAGTAATCAAATGTCCCAATTTTGCTTCCTCGATAAGATGTTCAATTCCAGGAAGGTGGCTAAGATCAGCCAAACTGAACTTATCACCAGCAAGATAAGTGCTTTTAGAAAGCCTTTGTTCATAAATATCAAACACCTTCTCTAGTTTTTGTTCACAATTATGGGCTAAAGCTATGTCTCCAGGTTTACCCATCCTAGGTAAGATTACAAGATTAAACATTATATTGAAACATAAATCATTGAAATTATGTGCCTCTACTTCAAGCCATTGGTCTACCAAAGCTTTCTCCTCTAATGTTGTACCAACTAGGTCAGTGCCTTGGTTTGCATATTTTGTTGCATAGTACCTTACAATTGCCCTTGATTCTACACAAATTAAAAAATAAATAAATAAATAAATAAGATACGGAAATGAAATTCATGAAAGATTCAACATTAGTTTCACAAACCATTGTTGATTATTAAACAAGGGTCAAATAATTCATCCCCTAAACAGTAGTTTCTTTTCAATAAATTTGTTGTTATTAAAAAAAACACTCATATGACCATAAATAAATAAATAAAATCATATGCCTGTTTTAAAAGTATAATATGACGTAAAAGTGTTTAAATCATATTTTATTTTAAAGGCTTTAAATAGTACTACGTATCTATCTACGTACGAGGTAGCTAGCTACTACCAAAACCTATTTGGTCCCCCAATTGGTAATAATTCTTGTACAAGTCTTCCGTATTCTCATTTATATATGCGAGTATAATTATAAACAGAAAAATGCTTACATGTGTCCATTTTAAAGAATGTAAAAATAATAAATAGCTGTGAAGTTACTTATGAAACCTTTTTAATAAATATTTCATTAATCTTGAATATAAATTCCCTAAAAATAAAATTCTAAATATAAGTAAAAATAATAATATTAGCTATTACAAATATATATATATATATATATATTTTGTGATTTAAAATATAAGTAAAACTTAACAAACAATATTATTATTTTTAAAAGTTATTTAATTTAATTAGGTTTTGTCCACATGAACAAAGATTCCCTTATAAACAATTTAAATAATGCAGTTACCTTTTTTTATTAATTTTAAAAAAATAATCAACACTTATATTTTTAAATAATATAAAGTATTTTTTTTGTATTTCTATACAATTTAACTTTTTCGTTTCTTTTTTCTTTTTTCAATGTTAGATTTATGTACCGTGATTTTTGTCATTTTTCCTTTTATTTTAATCAATTTCATAGGATTCCCAATAGATGATGATGATGATATGGTTTAACCACTGATGATAATTTATAATTTTCAAGCAATTAATTTGCTGGATCTAAAATATATTTTTTTTTACTTTTTTGATATAAATATAAAGATATTTCGTGTGTATGTTCAAAATAATTTCTATAACTAAATTGCGTAACTTTTGAATGGACACAAATATAATGGAGAGAAAAAAATAAAATAAAATGGCAGTAATCACTAAGTCAACAATTTATTTTTGCATTTTTCTCACCAAAGAGTCTGAGATCACCATCCTCTATTACTGGGACTTGACCAAATGGCTGCAAAACATATAACCCCAATTATTTATCAAGGGCAAATAAATTCAAGCTATTATAATATCTAAATCTGAAATAATTCAAATGCCCTTTTTAATCCAAAAAAACATTAAAACGGTATTTTTCAACATTTTTTAAATAAATTTTTGGCAACATGAAAAAAATCTCATATAGATTAATTGATAATTTTTTTGAAAACATAGATAAATTAATATTTGATCATACAATTGTATTTTATTTTTCATCAAATCATACAATTGTATATAAATAATCAAAAATATTATACCATCAATGTAAATATATTTGTATAATCAAAATTAACACTTACACTCTTTATATGTGTACATGACCCATAAGTATAGACAGGTGTATTAATAAAGTTTAGTACCTGTAGGAGAAGGAATTCAGGGTGCTTTTGTTCTCCTTTATCAAGATCAACATGCACAAGTTCAAATTCTATCCCTTTCTCTAAGAGGCAAGTCAACACTCTTTGAGGGCATGCTGCACTTATTGAACCATAAACTTTCACCACCATATTTCCCCTGCTTTTGTTAATTAAAATAATATGATCAAAAAAAATCAGAGGTGATAATTAATTATGATTACATCCATTGTATCTTGAATTGGAAACTGAATATATAGAGAGGGATACTAGAATATCTCACTTAACGGTCCACTTAGTACAGTGTGCAGCAACAAGAAGCGTGGGGGTTGACACGTGAATTCGTAATTTCTTCTTACCTTGTGGAAAGTCCAATATATTTGTTTGGGCCTAGCTTTTACCAATTAGGAAGTAAAATTGTTAGTGATTCATACTACTTGTTACTATTTATAAGACTTCTGTTTATCGATGCATAAAAATTAAGAAAAAATATTTTTTTATTTCATGTTAATTATTTATATTTTTTTAAAAAAAATTATCTTTTTATTATTAAGAGAGTGAAATTGAAAGATATTTTAATTCTTTTATTTAATTAAAGGTATTTTTGTGAAAAAATAACTAAGGCATCTTTTAAATTGAAAAATGTATTATATATAAAATGGGTTATACTTTTTTCATTTGCGTCTTACATGTAGGGACAGAGGTAGTATGTTACATTTGTGAAATAATTTAAGTAATTTGAAGGAAAATTGTTCAAAATTCTAATAACAACAAAGTTATTTTAAAAAAGTAGAAGTTTATATTTCTTCTCATTCTTAAAGTTGAGAAAACGATTGAATTGTGGATCGTTAGATAAAATTAAAGAAAATGACATCAAAATTGTAGGGTTGAATATCCTTCGGGTATGGATGGATTCATACTCAATTTTGCCAAACCATTCAAAATTGAACCTCCAAATTATAGGTTCAATGATGACCGATATTTGCATCGGTTAAATAGGTTGCAGTTAGTGCAAGTTTGCGGATGAGTTTATTCGGGTAATGGACTTTTTTATTTGTTTTTTAGATGTTCATATTTCTTTAAATTTTTTGCTATTTTTATTTTTAAATTCATTTTTTAAGGAAGAAAAAAACACATCAAATTTTTAATATTTTGTCGATGTTGGAGTAGGTTTTTATCAAACAACTTATTTATTATCCTGGTCATATGATGATTAAGTAAGATTGAATAATTCATCTTGTAAATCATATCCAACTATCCAAACGTCTATATATTTATATTTTATGCATTCGTGTGATATGTTATAATCTACCTGCATATCGAATTTGTCCATTCAAATGGTTTGGATTCGATCAAATCAATTAATTTTGCTCAATTCTTGAAAATTGAATTAATGTACTAATTGTCTTAATCATAATTGTATCTACATGGCGATTATTTTACTAATAAAAACCCAATCCAACTTATTAACCACCCTATTAGAGGAGAAAAAAAAATCTAATATACACTAATTCTTATATGATTATTCTATATCTTCTCTATGACACACAAGATTCTCCATTTAAATATAGAAAGAAAAAAAAAACAATAACGAATTATATTTTCCAATTTAATAAATAATAGTGTGGCCTATTTAGTAATTTTTTATGTAATACTGGATAGAGTAGTAGAATGCATATTAGGTACCAACAATAAAATAAGTATAAATGAATAATGTGTACTTGTGAAATTGACTTAAACACCTTTTTTAGATAACTACTTATTTTAAATGCTCCAAGTTTGATAAGAGGGCTAAACTTTGACTTCCAAAAATAGATTTGGATTCGCTCCATTGTACTTTTCACTTATTTTTTTGTCCATTTTTCAATTTCCATCGTTAAAGCACATCACCCACGTTGTTTTTATAATTTTAATCTCTTTTGTCTCCCACGTTAAATAGTTGATATTTTATTTTTAAAAAATAAAGAAAATTTTCAATTGAAAAGATTGATTTCCGTCCAAAATATACTTTTTAGGGTAAATAAAGAATAGTAGTACACGTCCAACGTTTCAAAAATATCGTGGGTTGCAAATGTCGTGGTGGTTGGAAATATTTTCAACTACTTTTGTATTTATTTTTCAAAATCACGAAGCAGAATCACTGTTGCAAATATTTTCATTCTCTCGTCCCATTTTCAAAATGCTTATGCGGTGGTTGTAACAACCCATGCTTTTGGAGCCATCAAACAATGGATTCTTTGTTCTATTGTGTGATATATTTAGTTAAACCAACTAACTTTACCGACATTAAAAATATATTTAACCAGAAATGAATAAATTAATATAAGTTGATATTTATTAATTGTATATGTTCACCCACCATTCACTGTCCAATTTTATCATGTATTTACCGGTAGTTGATAGAGGTGAGTAAGGTACACTATGTTATTTTCCCTTTCATTTTTAAATTCGCGGATGCTAAATGTTCTATAGAGAAAATAGTCACGATTATTTATTTATTTTTTATTAAAATTATTATGGTGAAAAAAATAAAACCTGCAACTTATAAATTTAATGACTATTTTTTTATTAGTAGACTAAATCATTGAAATTATTCTTGATTAACAATTTATTGCCAAAAATCACATTTGTCATATTTCTATTCAATATTTAAGAAAATTTAATTGCAATTTTAGTACTTTTATTTTTACTGATTCGCGAAATTAGTCTCTTATTTTAAAAATTAATAATTTTAATTCGTTTCTATGAATTTTTAATTAAAAATTAATGATGTGAATTGTTTTAAATAATGGAACATATAATAGGATGACGTACAATGATTAATAATTATGAAATTGGAATAAGACGTCGTAAAAACTTAAATTTTAACTTCATAATTTTTTTGTATTTTTAATTTAATTAATAATATATGAATAATTAATATATTTAATTAGATGATTCTATACTTTTAATTTAATTAATAATATAAAAATCGTAAGTCACGTCATTAAAAATATATCAAATCATCGTTGTTTAACTAAAAAATATAAGAGAAGGATCAAAATGTTGACTTATAAAAAAAAAAAAAGAATCAATTTTTTGAATCGGTAATAATAGATTGATCAAAATTGTAGAATAAAAAAAAATTCTATTGACTTTTGATGGAAAAAAGAAATTTAAAAATAAAAATACACGCATAAATGCCTAATAATATCATATCGTGATGGAACCGCTTCATAATATCAAATAATTTACTAAATCTAAATTAATTGAAACTAATTAACCATGATACTAGGCTTTGGTAAAAAAAAAAAATAGTTGATAAGATATATGTTATCTTATTAAAAATGAATTTATAACTAAAATGTATAATTTAGTAGAGTGAATTTAAAACTTTTGGCAAAAATGAACATTGAATCTAATTGATAAATATAAAAATACATAAAAGTATATATAAGTGAATTGTTATTTGATCCTGACACTGAAAATTTAGTGAAGCTAGTGAAAAAAAGAAGCACAAAATTATGTGCACACAATTAAATTGGAGGAGTTGAGGTATCAATAAGTTATGAAGGGTACTACTCGAGTCAATATACATTATAAGCAGAAGGGAATGCCAATAACAAAACTAACCAGTTTTAATGGAAATAGTTTTTTTTGCCATATTGATAAAAATACTCAAATAGTATTCAAGTATTTAATCACCGTAATGGAACAATACATTAAGTGAAGCCAAAATATGGCAGAAAAGCATGAAGGAGGTATAGACGGAAATATTTAGCCAAATGCTTACAAAACCAAAAATATTATTTTAAGAATAGTTTAGTCAAGTGATATTGCATATCCACCCTTGTCTAAAAAACTTTTTTTAGTTATTATATGCAGATTTCTTCTTCGACTAAGATAATCAAGTTATTATCAGATTATCAAATATTAATAAAATAAACCAATACAAAATAGAAAGTCCTCTCAATTTTCACCATACGCTAACTTTTTTTTTTATTGGTAATTTCGGTTTTAGCTACTTTTTCAAACTCAATTCCAAAGTAGTTTTAATTAATTAGAAAAATATAAAATCAAAGCACATGCGATGAGAATGATATCAATAATTTGTATCTTTTGTTTTATTTTTAATAATTTCTTAATTACTTAAAGAATGTTCTCAAAACAATTTTCTTTATATATAATTGGACTTGAATGAAGCCACAGCAAGTGCAGGCAGAAAGTTCAAGCAGGGGTGCCGATCGAAATAGATAATTTTCTAAAATACTAATCTCCTCTTAGCTATTATTATAGACAATTCATCAAAAAAATTCAGTTATAATTTAAAGATTTGAATCTGAAACATTACAATTATGTGAATTAATTTTAATAATATAAATAAAAAGAAACTCTTAAGAGTACATACATAAATTAAACTGTTTTGACATTTTTACTCTTTAACCAATATATAAACAATCATTTTTATGAATTATATTGTTATTTGTCAATTTTTTTATTTTAAAAAAATCATTTCATAAGAAAAAAACATAATTTCACTGTTTATAAGTATTATATTAATCTTTTACATTTTATTTTAAAAAATAGTCAATATTCACTATTATGAGCAATAAAAATTCAAAAACAAAATTCTTCAAAAAAGTTAAATTTTATTTTGCTGATTTGTGGTAAATAATATTTAGTTATTAAAATTATTAAATAACATAACAAGAAAAAATTCTTAAAAAAATTTATTTAATTATTAATTTAAAGATTAAATGTAACTAATACATGTCGAATTAAATCATGTATCATATAGTTTCTCATAACAAGTAACAGAAATTTGATTATTATAAAGAGCAACTCTTGTTAGAATTTATTAGATATTAAATTTTATCGATCATTCTATTGATTATAATTATTATTTTATATTATGTAAACATAATGCATATAAAAAATTGTAGAAATTTTATATTTATATAAAAATTTACAAAAATAAACTACTCAACAAATATTAACTTTAAGTTTGAGTCAACTTGACAAATACTGAAATTGTTAAATTAAATATTATGTTGAGTTTAAATTAAAGATCTCACATAAATGTGTTTGACTTTCTAGTGATATATATTATTTTGTTTAAGGAAAAAAAAATACTCTCAATATAAGTTGTTTCACACCCAAAAAATCACTAGATGTATGTTATGAGGCCCATCTGTCAAAGCAATTTTTAAAATGATATTTATCATGTGTTTTCTCGAAAAAAATTCTTGAGATTTTTCAAACTCACGAAATGTAATTTAATAATTTAAGATAATTTTTAAAGTTAAAAAATTACATGTGTAATTTAATATATCTTAAAAATTAATGGTATAAATAAATATAAATTAAATAAAATAAAAATTAAATTGAACAAAAATTAATCGAAGTGTATTGTTGATTAAAAAAATAAATAAAAAACAAAGTCATCCACAAAAAATGATAGTAGTTTTTAATATTTTCTTATTGGTTAATTAATTTTGGAAATTGGGGAAGAAAAAGAGAGTTAACGTCGTTTTTTTCTTTCTTTCAAGAAATTAAAGATATTGGAATATGACCACCTAACTATTTATTTGATGTTGTTGTTCTCATGGTTAAACGAACACTAGCTACTTGGTGAAGGATAAGTCATCCTTAGTTTTTTATTTGATAACCATAAAAACAACATCAAAATCGAACAAGAAGGAAAAAGAAACTATTGTCATTCAATTATCTATACATGCCAAGAAAGTCTATAGATGAATCTAATCATATCATACCGGATCCTCTTTTTTTCTTCTTTTTATTATTATTATTTGAGAAAATTACATTTACTTAATTACCTCTTCATTTATGTCATCTTACATCATACTAATTTTAAAAAACACTCACATCTTCTATATTCACTAAAAAAATTATATTTTTGACACACTAATATTTATTTGTATCATTTATTATAGAATACAAACAAAGTTTTTATTTTAATTTATAAAATTACCACTATATATTTTATATTTATAATTTTAAAAAGTATAATTATATTCTTAGTAGCACAATCAAATATATATTCAATGTCTTTTTGTTAAATGATAAATAAAGTTAAAAGACTGATAATACAAATAAATATTATATATAACTTTTTAATAAAAATAGAGGAAATAAATGTTTTTTCAAAAATAAAAAGATATTAATATCATTTAAAAAAATCTCAAATGAAGTAAATACAATTTTTTAAATACGCGTGTTTCTTTAATAATTGTTTTTACAGAATGTTTTATTTAATTATGTGCTCGAATCTCGTGAGCATTAATTTATTTTATAATAATTTGCATATCAAATCTTGCATTAGGATCTCCCCACCTCTCTCTATCTCCTCGATTCTTTAAAAAAAAAATTAAAAAACGGAAAAGTACGCCAAATCTTGACAATTGGATTTTGTAGGATTATATAATGAAAATTGAACCATTCATCTTTTAATGCATGGTTAGGGGATATAAGCAAATTGAATAGATCCAACGAATTCAAAAAAATCAAAAATAAAAATTACTCATTGTTTAAACCGAATCAAATCAATATTAATCGAAGATAAATAATTGATGTAACAAATTTTAGTTTTAAAAATCAATCACACGATGACTTAAATAATGTGTCTTAACTCTTAACCTAACAACTTTTCATTATTTTCAATCCTCTGCGTCATCTCCTTCGTATTGTGCTCACTCTTATACGATTGTTTTTTTCTGTTTTAGTTTGTTGTTCACTACTTTATACCACTTCTTTTGTTTGATTATGTTATTTTCGCATGTGTTTGAATTGTGATCTTTTAATTAATAATTGAATTTTTATTTTATTTTAACAAAGATGATAAATTTTACCCTAATTAATTTACACATGAGATTCTAAATTTGAATACGAGACAAAACGTTTAATCTAATAATATTGTCATTTAACAATTGATCTATAATAGAAAACTTATGAATTACATCTTCTCATTATTTCATTATATTTATGATTTAAAATATACAATACTTCACTGCATATTTATATCAATGATTCTAATAATTAATAATAAAAAAAATTAAGTTTATGACATAAATTATCCTCTAATATTAATAAATTAGGCAGTTAAAAATATAAAATGTTACATGAAATGAAAGGTATTAGAGATATTGTGATTAAATATTAGAGAAATTATCAAATTTGCTTAATTATTTTTAAAAAAATGACTTAATTATATCTACTTATATTTCATTCTTAGAGTTCTATAAATTAAATTATCAAAATAAATTCTGAGTTTTAAATGTTTTTGTTCTATGTCTCCTATGGATTTTCTAGCTGCTTTTGCAAATGAGTAGTCTTATGCTCATTTGTTCGCGTTGTTATTTCATTAATGTGTTTTTATTTTTTATTATATTTTTGTGCAATTTTTTTAATTATTATTTATAAGTTATTTATGTATTTTATATATTCTTATACACTTATTAATAATTTAGTTGGATTTGTGGTAGATATAAATATGAACACATAAAAATGAAGTTATTAAAAAAACACTTTTATTATTTATGGATGAAATTTATTTTAAATAGTTATCTAATTAAATATTTTAATAAGTGAAAATTGTTAAAGGTAATTTAAAATTTTAAAACATGTTACACTAAATAAACGATGTAACCTCTTTATTATAGATTATGACAAGCAAAATTATAATATATTTTTTTTTTCTTTCATTTTTGTTTGAAAACTAAGGATTTACTATGTTAATTAAGATAATAAAAAAGACATGTTAATAACACAAGGTGAATCCAATGAAAAATATATTGTGTTTAAAAGTGGTTATTCATTCGACTCCCATGTTGAATAGTGAAAAAAATTTAAAAATTATTATAAATGCTAAATTATATGGTCCCGTCCAAAAACACGGGATCTGTCCAATTTGTTTTTTTTTTAAAACAATGGAAGAAAACAAAAGCTATACTAAAATAACACTAACTAGCTTGAAATTACTTTTATATGTTTTTTTTAAAAAATTATTGTTAAAATTACATCTAAATATGTATAAATTATACAAAAATTGCAAATATTGTAAAATAAAATAATTATAAAATAGTATTTTAATTTCTAAAATATTCAAACAAAAAATAAAATATGAAACTATCACTTTAATTTGTTTCCCTAACAGGATTTGAAATAAACTATATCTATAAATCTGTAATTTTGATCTCTAAAACATCATATGTAGTAGAAACAATGTCAACAACTCCAAATCAAAAAAAAAAAAAATGTAATAACAATAATAAATCAAAATAAAATTTAGTTATTTATAATTTAAATAGAATTTTAAATACAATCTAAAATAAATGGAGTCCAAAATAGACAATAACAGTCTAAAAAATATTGATTTGATTAAATTTTTATTGAATTTTAAAACTAAAAACTATTATCCAAACTAATAATTTTCGATTAACATTAATTTAGTTTGGTTTTGTATCGGATTCAGAAATAACCGACAATGTTTGATTTAGTTTGATTAGAATAATGAGTTTCATTGAATTTAACAAGTTCACTAACACCCCCTTGGACCACCATTATAAATATATAGAATTAATTTGAGTTTTATACACCAGATGGGACTTAAATAACTGTGTGTTTTAAAAGAGTTTGCGGTTTTTCGTCTACAAATTTTGTGAAAGAATTACCAATTTTTTCGCATCAATCACAGTTGTGGTGGTGCTATCAAGATTCAAGAATGGTCTACTTTGACACGTTTATTGCAATATGAAAAAATAATTCGATTTGAATTTTTTAGCAATTTCTGTCTGGCTGGGTCCCCCCTATCTAGCCTGTCTTTTGATTTGTGTGGTAAACTTTGATTGATTGATTGATGCCAGAAATTGTGGTCATTTTTTTATTTTTTTTTTGTCAAAAACTTTTACTTTTGACTACAAAATTTTGATTTTCACACTCTTTTCAACAAGATGAAGCTAATTCCTTTCAAAAAGAAAGAAGATCAACATCATTTGTTGTGATTCCCACGATTGATGTCTTTTATACAGTTTTTGTATTTTGGACGGCTATATTGAATTCTTCCCAACTTTTAATCACATAACTTGGTGGGGTTCAACACTCTCTTAGAGAAGGTGGGTAAGATTTTTTTGATTATTATATCGAGTCTAGACTAACTTTTTTGTTCTAAGTGTTTGAAGTATTTTTTTATACTTCATTTAATAATATTTTTACTTATAAAAATTTAAAAATAAAAGAGTGACTATTTTTATAAGACCTTTTTTTTTATATATATTTTGTCCCATTCTTTTGTTTTGCAATTTTTGTTAGTGTTTTGTGCCATTTATTGGTTAAAATTGATTTTTTATTTTATTTTGTATCAAATAAATCTTTATCTTTAAAAATATATTTATAGTCCCTTATGTTATATAATACTTTCGGAATAAAAGTTGATATATCAATATTATAAATAAATAAAATTATTTTCAACCTATTTTTAAAAAAAGAATGTTTCACAATTTAATATTTTAATTAGATCTCGTGGGCAAAAACAAGAACACAATCTTAAATAAAAATTAAAAATATGTCTTGATAATTTCAATGAATTAGATTTTTGTAATTAATATCATGTATAATTTAGATGATATTTGGTGAAATTAAAAATGTAATTTAATTTTTTTTAACGGTGAAGAAAGTCTTTTAGAATAACTTGTAGCACAAAAAGAACAAGTGCGAGATTTAATTCGTATATATAAATATTTTTAAAGATCAAATATTATTTTAACACAAAAAATAAATGACCTGTTTAAAGTTTTAAATTAAGCTAAATGACCTTTATTGTAAAATTTTCAATGTTTTTTATTGATTATTTTAGTATATCACATCATTTTTATAATTGTAATTATATTTTTGAAATGATAGTAATGTAGTATATAGTAGAATGAATCATTTTTACTCTCTCTGTCCTTTATTATATGACTAGCT
>JBBPBS010000106.1:4364118-4380114 GCA_037974835.1 Cicer judaicum | reverse complement strand
CAAAAACTCATAAAACTCAACAAAATATTTAAACAAAACCCATACTTCATGACTAATTTCAAGAAAATTCATATATTTATCAAATTCACATCTCAAATATTCAAATAAACTCATATATTGATAATTATTTGATGAATTTGACATTGTTGGATATGAAAATATGAATTTATTTAAAAATTTAAGATATAAATTTGATGAAATTTGAATTATGATATAATTTAATAGATTTTATTTCAAATTTTTGATAATTTTTTTGAGTTTCTTTAAAAAAAAAATAAAATTATCGATATTTTAAAATATGAAATATTAAATTAATACTTTAAATTAAATAAAATTAAATTAAAAAATAAAAATAAAAAATGAATTAAAATGAATTTAAGAAAACGGCTTGGAGTATTTTGGGTATTTTTTAAGAAAAAAATATAGAAGGGGTGGAATTTATCCAAAAGGCCTAAGAATCCATAGTGATGGAGCCGGACTTAAATATTTACAGTTTATAATACCCGCCCATAGGGTAACTCACAAACCCGACCAAATCCAGTTGGTTCTAATACCCGCTATATTCACGAAACTAATTTATACACACTAACACCCAATATTGTGAAAGATTTAATTGCCCGCCGCTCCGCTAAGTCGCTCCCTTCTCCGTCCTTTTTTCACATCTCATAATCTTATTGCTTCATAGTTGTGTTTCACAATCAACATAAGTGGGAATGAAGCTCGACGTTGATGTCTTAAGATATCTCTCTAAAGATGATTTTAGGGTTCTCACTGCCGTTGAATTAGGCATGAGAAACGTGAGTCTCTATTCTCTATTTTTCTTTTTAATCTTTGTTTCTATTTACTCACTTTACTAACCTTCTTCTTTCTCTCAGCATGAACTTGTTCCTACTGAACTTATTGATCGAATCGCTCGTCTCAAGTATTTTTCAATACTCTTTTTTCCATTCAAAATTTCACACCATCATTATTATTCTTATTATTATTATTATTTACGATTTGTTATTTGTGTGTTATAGGCATGGAGGCACATACAAGGTTTTGAAAAACTTGCTCAAACATAAGTTGTTGCACCACGACTCTTCTAAATGTTAGTATCTTCTAATTTATGTTTATTATTATTGAAAATCATAAGCAACAGTGATATTATAAGAGCAGGTTTGGATTCACTTACTTGAGACTTAAACACATGACAGGTCCATAAGCTGCCCTCAATTTATTTTCATAAACTCTTCATCATAGTTTGTAAAAACAACTTGTAACTTCTATGAACACAGTTTGACTTTATTTTATTTTTTTATAATAGAAATAGTTTATATAAGTACTTATATGATAATAACTTATGCATTCAACTGTTTATCCAAACTGAACATCATTATATACTTTGCTTTTAGATGATGGATTTCGCCTTACCTACCTTGGATATGATTTTCTTGCCATCAAAACTATGGTGAACAAAGGAGTGTTTGTGGCGGTTGGTCGCCAGATTGGTGTTGGAAAGGAATCTGGTACTTATTTTATTGTAATATGGAACTTATTTTATTGGCATCTCAGTTATTTCCTTCTGATTGTGGCATTTATGATTTGTTAGATATATTTGAGGTTGCTCGTGAAGATGGAACCGTTTTAGCTATGAAGTTACATAGGCTTGGTAGAGTCTCTTTTAGAGCTGTCAAATCTAAGCGTGACTACTTAAGACATCGTAGCAGTTATAATTGGCTCTATTTGTCTCGCCTTGCGGCACTTAAAGAATTTGCTTTCATGAAGGTTTCACTCTCCTTGTCCCCTCCCTCTGTTTTTCTGTAGCTCGATACTTGAATTTTAAATTTTTTTATCACATGATTTTCTAGTGACACGTGCTTTGCTTGAGCAGGCATTGGAAACTCATGGCTTTCCTGTTCCAAATGCTGTGGAACATAATCGGCATTGTGTAATCATGTCACTGGTCCAAGGTTATCCTCTGTAAGTCTTTCATTTTGTTTCAAATTTCAATCATAAAAGTCGATTTGGGTCACATTTGTGTTAAGTGTATCTCCTAATTTTCAGAACAAGATTCGATATTGTGTATCTGCTAAGTATTCTTCATGGTGGTATTTATGTTGTGACCGTTAAAATTGTATAAGAAACACTTGATGTGTGGTCTTTAAATTGGTAATACATTAGCATTCCTTAATCAGGGTACTTATCATAGTCTCAGTGCATTGGATGCATGAGTTTTAGTTGCAAAATTGCATGATTATGCCCAGTGCATTGGATGCATGAGTTTTAGTTACAAAATTGCATGATTATGCTTGGCTCTGAATCTGCATTTCTGTTTTTGCTGGTACCAAAAAGCAGTCAATCTGCGCTACAATTTTAAGCAGCATGCAGTCACTTGCGGTTTATATTGTATCAATACACCATCTCTGAAAATAGTCATTGTCAGTTTCAATCTATTAGTATTATTGTGGTGGATTAGGATAAGTCTAATACAAATTTCTCACGTAATACCACCATCTGTAATTCTAGGTCGTCTTTGCTTTTCAGAACCAGTCGTAGTTGTCACAAAATGATCTTTGCTAACTTTTAATGTTCTCTCTGTTGGGGTTTAGATAATGATGGAAGAAAGAGAAAGGTTGTAGAATTTGAATTGTGAATATGGTTTCATCATTGATGTAAAATTTTCATGATTATTATTAGACTTCTAATCCTAATTAAATGATGAAATGTATTCTAAATTCTAAAGAAACATGATCTATCCTATTCCTAAGAGACATTGATATATTTTAAATTACTCTAACGACACAGTTCAAATGTTACGAGTTTTAATATATTTAACAATCTTTTGTTCTTAAGCTGGCTTTTTGGGTTGTATTTTGTACCCCGACATCCCCTCCATATTTTACACCTGTGTGTTGGCAAACAATTGCTTCAATTTGTATTCTTTTTTGCAAATGCAGTGTTCAGGTAAAGCAGTTACAAAATCCAGAGACAGTTTTTGAGACAATTATTGGTATAGTTATTCGGCTAGCAGAGCATGGTCTCATTCATTGCGATTTCAATGAATTTAACATCATGGTATGCTTGAATCACTTGTGCTGACTTTTCAGTATTATTGTTAAATAGAATACTAAATATTTTGTCACTGTATGTAATTTATGGTGGCTTCTGCCTCTGGTTTACACTGGCTTCATTCACTGTAGATTGACGATGATGAAAAAATTACTATGATTGATTTTCCGCAAATGGTGTCTGTGTCGCACCGCAATGCAAAGATGTAAGAGTCTCTTAATTGTATGATATTATGCCTTTCCCATTTCTGTTTATTTTTCTTTGATTTCATGCTTGTATGAATGCCAAATTTTTTTGTCATCACAATCCTGAAGTGAACCTCATTTGCTTTGTTTTGAATTTGAATTTAAAAATATATTATTTTGATTTACATCTGCTATCTGTTAACTAATGTAGTGTATATATATGATCTACCTATCATTATATTCTACTCATTCTTCAAAGAGAGTTAAATAGCTAACAAATAGAACAAATAGTACTAAGCTTTTTTGTCCATAGTTTATAAAAAAATAATAATATTTAATTAATATAGTAGATTGTTTATGTAAATACATATATTTGTAGGTTTATGTGGTATAACACTAACGTGACATGTGTTTCATATTCTATCAAATTATTTATTTATAAGTTTGTTTCATTTGCATTCATTTTAAGATTTAAGAACAGCATTATGTTACACTATTTTCTTTAGGCTTTAACAGGTTATCATTTTTCCTTGTTTCAGGTACTTTGATCGTGATGTTGAATGTATCTTTAAGTTTTTCAGAAAGAGGTTGGTAGTTATTTTGACATTATGTATTTGTGAACTTTACTGTTTTGTTTGAGGGGAAGGGGAGATGCTATAGAAACAAAATGGAATTTACAGTTGCTTTTGCATATAGTTTTTAACATATGATTGTGGTAACTCTAGTGATGTTAGTCAAAAATTGAAATGATGTCTCGTCACTTTTGCAAAACTGACCTCTAAAAAACTAATAATTAGTAATCAACTTAGAAAGATATTCCTGTTGAGGTAACATTTTACAAAGAGCATTTAGTGCATGTTATCAAGGACATGGACTTTTGTTTTTGTGCTAGTCCGTTCCCTTAACCTCCTCTTCAACACTGTGAATTCAGAGAACTAGTTTTTGGAACCAGAGAAATAGCACATTGTTAAATGCTATTTGGCTATCTATATATTCTGTGCAAAAGAAAAACTCCATGCTAAAATGAAAAAATGAGAATTGGAGATTCAACAACTAGAATGAAAATTAGATTTCATGAAGTATACATACACACATATAGAGGTTTCAACTCATCAAGTGTAAAAGCATCCCCATATATCCGTTTAACGTGTGATAAAACATTTCACGGACCACATATCCCAGTTGTTTTGCTTTCTCTCCAGTAACAGCCAATTGAGAGAACAAACAGCAGTTCAGGATGAGACGTGTCTGGGTACAATGGTGTCTGTGAAACCTGGTGGTGCAGTGATCAGGAGAGATAGTGGTGGGAATGCGGAGAAAAAAAACACATTTTTTTACTTTTGGTCAAACAGTTTTTGTCTCTTTATTGAGTAATAATTTTTTTTTTAATTCTGGACTTATGTCTTGTCCCTTATTTTGCTGTCCCATGACATTCTTAAAAAATCTTAAACGATATTTTACTTGTAGACTTAGTATTTATTTATTTTCATTCATATTTGATACATATTACTAATTCCATCTCTTAATTTGATTGAATGTTAAATTTATCTTTTGTTGCTTAACTTATAGAAAGATTTTGGATTTTGTGTGTGGCTTCTCAACCGTTGTCTTCATTATTATCCCCTCTTCTGTTTTAGGTTCAATATTTCTTTTCATGAAAGCATAGATGATGTTGATGAATCTGATGAAGTGAGAGACGAAGCTGGAAAACTTTGTTTTTCCACAATAGACAGAAGTGCTGGTTTTCTAGATAAGGAACTTGCCGCTAGTGGCTTTTCTAGTAAGGACGAGGAAGATATTCAGAAGGTACATTGGTTTTTTCTGCCTATCCTTAGTTATGATGCATCGATTGTCAAGCATTCATCTTATTTTTTATTCTGTTTCAATGCTCTTAAATCTATGCGCAGTTCATTGAAGGCGGGGTGGAGAGTGATACAAATTCTGATAGTGAAGATGATGACTTGGTGACAAACCTGAATGAAGCAGACGATTTAAATGTTGTTTCTTTACATTTGTCGGAGCAGGTAATATATCCATTAGCCTTTGTTTGTCATAAAAGGTATATCAGGCTATGGAATATGGTGTTCGCTATCTGTTCATTTGGTTAATTTTTGATAAAATCAATCAGGAATAAAGTACTGGTAAAGAGAGATTAAAAATTGGTAGCTCAACTTGACAAAACAAATAGACTCTTCTTTAAGAGTATTGTCTTTTTAAAAACTGTTGATGCCCTTGATTCTAATTTGACACATCACTAATTGAAGGTTTTTGGTATTTGCTTGGGATACCAGTGCGAAATTAGGAAGAATGTTAAACTTGCTTTCTCCGCTTTATGAAGATGAATTTGAAACTTTCATTGCTCTGAACTGAATGTAACATCAATCCGGGATCTTCTGTAATATTCTAAGTGAACTGTGTGGGATGTAAATCTGAACGCCCAGTATTTCATCTAAAATTTGTTTTTTGTTCACCAATTGACTGCTCAGCAGATAGTCTACCTCATTTTTTTTCACTTGTAGTTCAATGGTTTTTTTAAATTTTGAGTGAAGGATTGTTAATGAAACCATGTTTAGGATGAGGGACATGAAAGTCATGGAATAGAGGAGAGCGGTGAAGCAGGTGAAAGCAGCGGATCTGAAAAGGAAGAGGCAACTGGCCAGGTATGCTAATTTCTATTATTTTTATTGGGTGATGATTATTATCTCAGTGTTTTGCTCTTCCTCTTCATTATTCTTATATGTCTTCCTTATTAAAAAGTAATGCTAAATATTATTCAAGTTCATATGAAAATGCAACGGGAGTTGAGTTGATTTAATTTTTTGTCAAGATTGAATGAATGAATTTTTATTGAAAGTAAACTGTAATATTGTTCTAGTAGTTTATAGAGTCCTTGTTGTCTAGTCTTTACATGAAAACCATAATGGTATTAATTTTGATTTACAGGAGGAAAACAATGAAATTGACGCTGAACTCACAAAGAGCTTGGCAAAGCAAAGACAACGTGCTATAGCATCAGCTCGTAGGGGACGGAAAACAATTGCATCCAGGAATTCCTACAAAGACAAGGGTGGTAGGTCATCTCACAGTTCAAAGGTTCAAAAGCAGATGAGCAGCTGGTGAGATATATATATGGAAAACAAAACCTATGCGATTGACCTCATGTCATTGTCATTCGAATAGTGAACTAGAAAAGACGGAATATTTAGTTTCAATTGTGCCATCTGTTAGAAACCCTAAGTTGTTTAAAGTTCAAATGTATGTATAGTTCCGGATATCTGAAAGCAGCGTTGAGTCTGTTATGTGTTGTTTTTCTTCCTGTTGACCGAATAATTATATTCTTTTCAAATGAAAATTTTGCCGCCGTAAATTATCTTTCGTTCTTGCATGCATGGTGAATTGTTTGGACTTCATAAGCAGCTACTATCTATTATTTATGCTGTGCAGTGTTATCTGCCGAAAAAAGAATCTTGAATTTGTATGCTTGGATTAGCGTTTGACAAACATAATTTTAGACTATTAATAAAGAATCGTAATTTTAGACCAATTTGCTTTTGTAAAGTTGATTTATAGCTTGTTTGGTTATACGTTCAAATCGAAATTCTTGAGTTCCAATGCCGTTATTACCATTATTTTGTGACTAAAATATTCCAACTTCTCCCTCACCACATGGTTGTTCAAACAATTTTATTGAAGAAGTGTTTTTTAGTTTTTATTATTTCTAAACATAATGAGATTTTTGAGATAAAATCAAATGATTCAAAGTAGAGTTAATTTTCACGTTAGGAACATTCATTATCACGTTGTAAACTTAAAATATTCCATTAATTCTCATGAGATAAAATCAAATGATTCAAAGCCGATATAGTGTGTGTTTGGGAACATTAATTTTCACGTTGTAAACTTACTGCCGACCAAAAGCTATAACTTCACAATTGCGGTGCGTTTCCTTGCTTTGACTGTGTTACCAAACACAAGTAGAGTTTATTTTTTTTTTTTTACTAAAATCACATTTTAGATTTGAGAAGGTAGAATAAATTTTGACATTCTTAATTGGCAAATGAAAAGGTTGCCTTGCCCTTTTGTCTCGACTAAAATACTACGTGATTATTTGATTCCACTTTTATTGAAGAGTCAAAATCAATTTTATTTGATTCCACTTTTATTGAAGAGTCAAAATCAATTTTAGAAGTATAAAATTGATTTTGATATGTTAGGGTATTATTGAGCATAATTTATTATCCTTTCAAACTTGATTTTAGTTTAATTATAAGATTTGTAACTTCTGAGTCTGAACGTAATTTTTATACTAAAATTTATTGTTTAATTTACTTTTGTCTGAAAATATTCAAATATAAATCACTTTACATTCAACTCATTCTTAATTAAAATTAATTCATTCAAAATTAATATTAAACACCACAAAATCGAACGCATAGAAAGTAAATTAAGTTTTTATTTAAAGCTTAAAGTATATTAAGCTCATTTAACTAAGTCTTTAACAAAAACCATATAAGATTCATTTAATCTAAAATTACATTACCGCATAAATATTTCTTATTCAAACACTTTTATACAATATTGTTACTGCATAAATGTTTCTTATTCAAACACTTTTATACAATATTGTTTTGATAAAAAAAATTTAAGACGAAAAGATAGTGCTCCAATCCGAAGTAAAAAAGACTCGTTAAATACTTACAAATAGATTAACATTTATAGGTAAGAATATTCTTCTTATTAGTAGGACAATTTTGTATATTAATTTTAACGTGAGGTATATTAGATTTTTATTTTATAAATTAAAACAGGATATGTGAGGGAAAAAAATCCTTAAAATTGAAGAGACTATTAAAATTATAAATATGCCAACATTGTTACTCTTCCATTGTTTTAGTTGAAGAATTATTCATAATAGTTTTTGTTGAAAAGCCTATGAATATTTGTACTGATAATGGTGTACCGTTACTTGATGCGATACAATCATAGATATGTAAACATGAAATCAGATAAATTAGAGAATTG
The DNA here is from genome assembly GCA_037974835.1 of Cicer judaicum. NCBI lineage: Eukaryota > Viridiplantae > Streptophyta > Magnoliopsida > Fabales > Fabaceae > Cicer > Cicer judaicum. The sequence goes on along the minus strand of JBBPBS010000106.1, from coordinate 4,371,856 downwards.
AGATAAAATAACTGTTTTTTAAAGTTAAATTGAAAGTTCAAAGACATCATTGTGATAAATTGTCATCTCAACTATCAATTTCAATTTACCTATAATTATTTGCAATACTATAAAAAAATTAAAAGAACAATAATCATAACTAGAGGATGAAAAGAACTAAATTCCTCTAAGATCGAATAACCTATTAGTTTATATTGATAAAATGATAATATTATTCTCAAATAGCAAAAGAATCAATCATGCGTTGCTTCTTGGAGACTTATGTCGTGACTCACTTCATTAATTTTAATCAAACTCATAAGAAAGTTACTAAATGTTCCTAAAAAATTTAAGTATTTGAATTGTTGAAAAGACAACAACTGAAGGCAACCTACAACGTACACAATAGCTGAGTTTATGACCGTTTTAAGCTAACAACATATTAGAGGAATAAGTAATAACCTGCTTTTCTTCATTCTTCTTCTATCTTGTAATAATCTATGTATATCAATTATAGGTGTGTAGTAATAAAAACGAGAGATTATATTTTTTTAGAGTTTAGATTTAGATATAAGAATATCTGATTTGGAGATTAAAGTTATTGAATTTTTATTAAAAAATTTGAGAAAGATTATTGTATTTTTATTATTTAATTAGTTAATTAATTAATTAATTAGTTTTAAATTTTTAATTAAATAATTAAATAAAATAAATTTTTAATTTTAAATATTAAATATTGTTTAATCAACAACAATTACACGTACACTATATTACTGTCTATTTACTAAAAATGATTTATAAAGGATTTTTATAAAACATGTTAGAATTTATAAGATTATAAATTAAAAGTTTTTTTTTTTTTACAAATACTGAAAACTTAAATAATATATATAACTTGTGACATCGATGAAATAATTTAAATTAATTACTTACTTTCAAAGATAATTGCCGAGACTAATATGTCAAACTAATCGATATTTATTTAAAAAGTTGATATTTTTTAATATATATTTTATGTATACTGGCCAAGATCAAATCTTAAATTAGATAGTTAAGAAATCCAATTATCTATCATATATACCAAACCATGTTAGTTTCTTAAATTATTTTCCTCTCATATAAAAAAAATGGGTTTTTAACATGTTTAGAATGAAACAATTTCAACAAATCTATGAATCACATACATCTTCAGATCTAATATTTTTGAACACGTGTTAGACACCTTTTAATTGTGTCAAATTTAAAAAATATTTTTTTGACTCAGACACCGATTACAAGTTACACACGTCTTGCACACTCTAATCCTTAATTAGATCTTTAAGTTTTGGCGATTATAATAAGATTAACGAGTTATAAAAACAGAATCCATCTTATTATCTTAAGATTATTTATTTACATAAAAATTGGATCGTACGTGATTCATCTTAGTCTTAGTGTTCTTCCTATGAGAGTCATTATCACTGTGTTAATATATTAATCTGAATTCTCAATTAATATTTTTTGTTAAGTTAATTAGATGTCCGCGTATACCGTTTCCATAGCCGTACTTCATATGAAGAGTATGTACTTTAAACTCAAATTTTTAAATATTTTTATATCAAAATAAATAATTTTACGTAGATTTAATTTTCTTTCGTGTTTTGTTCTTGATTTTGTCGTCTAAAATTGATATTGTTTTATTCGTTGTTTTAGTGTTGAATTGTTTAATTTTCTGTTTTGTAGTACTCATTTGATTTAGATTAACATCAATAATTTTGATGTCATTAATATATAAATTCACTTACATTAGTATGCTAGACATTTTAATTTTATTATATTTAATTTATAAATATTTTTTTATTTTATACTATTAACTTAAATATCGTGAGTTTATTCGTATATATATTTTTTTTTAGTTTTAAAGACTTTAAATTTGTATTGTTATTGATATATTTTATCCAATTTAAATAAATGGATGTCGTTTTTTTATTTACTAAAAAGTTTGAAAAGTGTGTATAACAATTAAATTTTACCCGAAACAATGATTTGTTGTATTATGTTCTTTTCAAAGTAGTACAAGGCATGGTATGTAGAAATCCTTAATCAAAGGACAAAACACTTTCATCTTTATTTGTTACAAAAGAATACATCAAAAAAAAAAATATCGTCGCCTAATTAAGTGGACCTAGGCTATCAAATGGTATGGTACAAAAACTCTCAACATTTCTCTCTATTGGATAACATGCATGAAATACAAGAACTATATGAGTACATTTTACATGCTCCTTCCCACAATCATATAAAAATCTTTCTATTTAATTGGGTTGAGAGCTTGATGACCACATTGATGCATGTTATAGAATGCATTACCAGATGTGCAACTCCAACACTTGCTACTCATCATGTGGAGGCATGATTCTCTTGGAACTGTTCTGTTTGTTCTGCATCTCAATTTTTTTTGCTTAAGTTAGATATTTTTTAATTTAATCACAATATATATTAGTAAATATAATTTTGATCAAATAGGGATTTAACCCAATAAATAAATAAAATTAGAGGTCGATTATCATAGGACTAAACTAACAAATAACAATTTATTTTTTTTATAAATATTAATACTAAAATAGTTTCTTTTGTTATTGATGGGTCAAAAGTAAGAGTTTGAACCGTATGTGTGTGAATTGAATCTGTCCAATTATGGTACAGTTATAGAAATATGAAAATTTTCTGTTCCATTTTCAAAATATCAATTTTTTAGAAAAATAAATGTTTTCAAGATATATTTTAGTTTAAATTCTAGTCTCCTATTTAATTCTAGTCAATTTTGTAGTAAAAAGATTTCTATGGAGCTTATATATAGAGATATATATCCTATACAATATTGATCCATTGTTATTTACCTTTGTGGGGAGAATGGCTTATCAAAATAAGGCATCAATTGAGCTCTTGGAACCATTTCTTTCCTTAGCAAACGTATCTCTTCCTCTTCAATCATCTGTTCCATATTCAATTAATTTAATCTCTTTAAGATATTCCTCTCATTCTCATAATTATAGTATCATATATACATCTTCATTATTATGTGTCTAATACCTTCATTAACTTCTCCTCTTGTCTCTTTTGCAACTCCATGAGATACAATTTTGTAGTCACCTAAGCAAAATCACATTATTCATCAATCAAAGAAAGTTATATTACTAGCTTCAACATTGATCATTCACTATATCGATCTTACTTCATAGTTGAACATTGCACGTTTGACAGCTCTTTCTTGAGTGTGAAGTTTGAATTCCTGTGGTTTAGTTTTTTCTTTGGGAGGAGATTTTCTTGAAGCCTATATACAAACACAAAAAAAGACTCACCATATTTGAAAGGTTTGTATAAGAAATTTAGTATATTAAGTAGTAATACATGTAATATTTCTTACCTTAGTCTTGTCATAAAACCTTTCTTTGAGTACATCTTTTGTCTGTGAAACATTCAATGATGACTGTTTAGTTGGCAATCATGATTCATGTTTAATAATGTGGAAGAGCTTTTTAAAAAACAATGATTATGGATAGAATATAATGACATGAAACAGAGAAAGGAGTGTGAAACATTATATTATTATTATTATTATTATAGAAAAAAAAAGGCAAATATGCTAATGTGATCATTATGGGGTCCATCATGTGGATGGTAATGCACTTGATTAAAGTTATGAAAGGGGAAGACATATAGTGGTCCAATATATCATGTCTAGCCAACTTAAAGAAATATTTGAGTGACTTTTTTTTTCTGAAATGATTGAAAAACTAAGTGTGGATGTATATAACAACTATATAAAGTAAGACATACCAATACAACCCTTTTTCTAAAACTAAAAGAAAATAGGAATTTGACTTTCTATTTATAGAACTGAATCAATACTATAGAGAAAATATAAAATGGGAAAACAAAATAAAGAAAAAATAATTATTAATTTGGAGTACATAAGACTTGGAGGGTTATGTTATGCTTCTGAAATTTTTGGTGTTAGACTCCAAAATAATTACTTCTGTAAACCATAAAATTTGCCATCAACTTCTTCAGGTGGGTAGTTCAATAGATGTAATGATTTTTCCCTTTTTGAGAAAACATCTCATTAATTTTTGCATAATACTTTTAACAAATTTAAAAGTAGTTTAGTCGATTTTAATTTAAAGAAATGATGACAAGGAGAAAGTTGCATGGATAAACTTGTTAGGTGGACTCAAAACAAGTTAATAATAATAATAATAATACTTTTAAAAGGTAAAATGGGTTAGTCACGCTTTTGACATATCACATATGTCAAATGCATGCATTTCTTAAATATATTTTATATATGTAAACTTTTATTTCATCACACGTGTGTGCTTGTGCTAAATAAATATATGTAAATTATCATTTCACATATATGTATATAATGGAGTAATGATAATGAAACAATGAGTAGTGGCGCACACACACACACACACACAAAATAACAAATCCATATAGATGTGCTTATTTCAAAGCAAAGGTTATATCACCATCTAGTCAAGTGTGCAAGAGGTATTGTTGCTTTTAAAACACCTTCCATTAATCTCATTTCATTCGCTATCATTAAGGATGTTGTTGATCATAGTTTCATAACTATTAAACTTAATTAGATCAACCTCACCTTTCAAAAAAACTACATATGTGTCTACAAGTATACTTCCATATGAAGAAAAAATAGGTGTTTTTGTTAGAGAATATACTTTCGGACAATATAAAAATTGTGTTTTTTTGAATATGTACTCTTAAAGTGATATTAGAGTGAGAAAAGAAACTTTTTAAAATGAATTAAATACAAAACAAGTACATTATGTTTATCTTCAATGACTTCTCTTTGTCCTACAACATTTTAATTTTAATTTTGAATTCGAAATTCATCCATGCATTAAGGAGTGGCTTTAAGGATTACATGAAAGGGTATGAAAAATATCTATGCATCTCACCATTCCTTTAGAATCAGTACTACTCCATTGAGATGAAGATTGTGAAGTGCTCTTGACAAACTTTTCGCCACAAAAAATAGTATGGAAAATGCAACAACAAAAAAAGTGAACCAATTAGGACATATATAGTACTAATTTGCTAAGATGAAACACAACAAAACAACATTAAAAAAAAAACTAATAATGATTAAGCACTCCAACCTTCAAAGAAGATTTAGTGTTTACTCTCTCCATGTTTAAGTGGAATTAATATGCAAGTGTGTAACCGTTAGTGAATTGAGGGAACTATATAAAGAGTGTGAAAAGATGAAGTTTGGAGGTTGGTAACTGTCTGAAAATTTTAATTTAATTTCTGTTGCCACATCACCAACATGCTCTAGGATTTGCATGCTTTCTTGCACCAAACTTTCTGATTAAATCTCCCTCTCAATCCTATATTTTTCAATCCCTATTATGTTCCTTCAATTTTCCACTTGGCTTAATTAAGTGAGGGATAATCCCTTGTTTGTATTAATTAATCCAAAGTTTTTACTTTCATGTTGTACCATTTATATAATAGTACTATTTTACATAGAGAAAATTTGCATGCTTATTTAATTTAATGTATGATAAGTTTGTAGAACATAGTACATATAACATAATCGAACTTCAGCTTTGGTCAGGTACTTTTGGAGATGCCAATTAAATTTGAGAGGAAATATGTAATTTATTTTATTTATTTGAAACAAGGACATTACTGTGTGATTGAACAATTTTCTAAAACAATTAATCCCTATGCAAGCATCATTGTTGCTTGACACATACACATAACAAAGAACAAAATTTCATGCAGAATCTGTTTGTAATTTGAGTGTAGCTTACTTAACATATAGTGATTTCTAATTACAATATCTTGTATTTTAGTTACCTCAATGCAGCTTCAAAATAAGATAAAAATAATATCTAGTTAGTATATATGTTAAGAGAGAGGGATAAATGTTAGTGTCATATATTGAACCTTCTAAATCTTCTACATGTAACTCTCTAGTTAAACTTCTTGGCTACACATTTCATCATAATACTAATACATATAGTTAACTTTAATAAAGTATATTTTTTCTTTGAATCACTTTCATTACGGTAATAGAATACTTTAGAATTAGAAAGAAAAAAAAAAGACGAGCAAACAAAAGGTTGTTAATAGCAAGCTTTCAAAGGTTATTTAATCAAAAATTATTTCGGTCATGATTCAAATTTGAATTTTTGTGAACGACTCGTATTTAACTGAACCTCATTAACTACTTGTGTCTAATCACTAGATTAAATAAATGAGACTTTTAGAGTATATTGAAAAATTAATATGTTTAGTATACTATCAAAACTAAATCACCAATAGTTGAATGACATATTATTTATATATTAAAACTCTAAATTTAATCAATTTTAATAGTGACTATAATAAAACATACATAAACAGATTAATAAATTCATTCTTATACACATGTTTTTTATTGTATAGTAAATCTTGTCTTAAATATATGGTTTTATTATCTCGCTGATAAATTAGTCCATTGTATTTGTTGCTATAATTAAGATGGAAAAGAAAAAAACAAATGTGTTGCTTAATTATCTATGAAGGTAGATTAGTTCATAAATTATAAAATTTGTATGATGGTTCTTTTAAGCATGATGTATAACGAGGTAATAGTAATTAGATTGACACTACTATAAGTGACAACCATTTACAGCATGGAAAAAGATATTAAAAAACCGGAAAATAACACAGTAACAACAAAATGGGGACTTAAAACTAAACCTACCAAATCAGATTATTAAAAACTAAATTTGTACAATATATAATTAGAGGTATTTAGAGAAAAATAAAGCAGACATATATAGTATCTTACTCGGTGTAAAATATAATTTGGAGGGTATGATGTTAGAACCGATGAGAAGAGATATAAAATAATTTAAAACTCAAAAACTATTAGATTTTATATTCAACAAACATTTATGATATAGTTATTTAAATAGCAATGAAAAGGAATTCTAGAAAAAATTGTTAATTACCTTTTTTTTAAAGCAAACATGTCTCAAAATGATAAATTGAAAGTCATATCATATCTTGAACCTTTCACGCAATGAACATATATACAAATATTTTTATTCATGTTACCTTTCTTTAATACATTTTTAAGGAATGTGAATATAATTTCTTGAGCAACATTTTCTTTTTTTTGTGGTGTCATTTTTTATTATTTTAGTTGCCTTTTACCATAAACGTTTCCTGAGCCATGATGCTTTTCTCTGGTGAGAGTCTTCGGTAATTAATCTAAACTAATGTCGTGTAAACAATGATACCTTATTATTATACTATCTACGGTGTAAAATATAAGTGTTTATCATAAATTTCATTTTTATCAAGAAAAATTTATAGTTTAGTTAATATGTCTATTTTGTATAGAAATATAATTAAAATGTCTTTTGTGTATTCATGTATTTAATAATGACTTTTTATATTTTAAGACAAATTAATAATATTAATTATAGTTATGTTTGAATAAAAGAAATAAATACATTAAGTAAATTGAAAAGAGATTTATATTTAAGGACAAATTTTTTGGGTCAATCGATACTTATAATTAAGACAGGAACATAGGTAATAATATAGTAACTTGTTAAAAGGGAAATTTAATCAGATATTATAAAGTAATAAAACGACAATTTCAATCTGTTTCATTAAAATAAATGTAAAATCAGTTGTAATTAATATCTGGTGTAAATACGTATTTTTTTTTTGAAATTGTAATTTTTTA
>JBBPBS010000106.1:4333711-4363866 GCA_037974835.1 Cicer judaicum | reverse complement strand
ATTAATCAAGATAATTTAAATTTTTATCGTTAAATATTTTAAAGAGACACTATAATTAAATAAGTAGTTTATTCACATTATTCCATGTCAATGTTATGAGAATAATTTTACCAATAAAATTTTGTTACTTATAGATAAATTTGTGAGTAATTAAGTAATTGTGCATCAACTAATTATAGATAAATTAATTTATAATTTAAATTTTATTTGAAAATTAATCTATGTTGTGATGACATTGATATTAAATCAATATAAATATGTCAAATATTCAATTATCATCTCATATAAGAGTTTAAATTTAGATTATTTTAATTGCATTTTTACAATTTCATAGATACACTTGTTAATTTGTAAAATTCAGAGAGTAAATTTAACTAACATTTACAATTTGAAGTATTAATTTTTCTATTTACTCTTAATATCTTGTTAGGGCCCTGATAACTTGTGTTACACTTATATTTCTTAATCAGTTAGTTAATCATCATGTCACTCAGACCCAATGAATAATATGTCAATTCAGAAATTAATTACTATTTCATTACCAATTCCTAAATATTATTTTTTGTCAAAACATAAATTTCCCAAATATTCTTTCAATAATACCACCGTGTATTAATACTGTGAGACTGAAATTTCATTGGCCGTTTTTTCAAATAAAGTCTTGCTTTCTAAGGCTTTGTCTTTAATCTAATCCTCCTTTTTATTTTTATTTTTATTTTTAAATTAAAGGAAAAGAGATTATGGTCATACGTTTACGAAGTAGAAAGTTTAACCGATTGAACCGTGAATTATAGATGACAATTATTGTTCTATTGAATAATGAGAGAAAAATAATAAAAATATATATTGAATAATGAGAGAAGTGTTCTTTACAATAAATGATACATAAATATTATATAACCAATGAGTAACAACTAATTAATATAATTATCTATATTAACTAAGTATTTATTGTACATAATTAATATAACAATAGCTAATATGTCTAATAGAAACCATAAATTTGATTCATGATTTGTAGAGTATAGAATACTTATATATGAAGTTGAAGATTTATATATCTTATTGAATATGAAACAGTTGGAGAGAGTCATTTTCATTGGCACAGCAAGAGAGAGACATGAACAAGGTTGTTAACAACAAGCTTTCAAATGTTTCTTCTTGAAGCAGTCAACTAGCAAAAAGACACATTGGATGAATTCGTTTTAAGGGTAAGCAGAATGTCATCCAAATCGTTTGGTTATGAATCGAAAATCAACCTACTACAAGGCATCATATAATGCTTGTAGTTGAAGTTGTGGGGTATCCCATGACCATAATAAAGCCTTCAACAAGACTTTAACAAATTTGACAATGGAAAAGGCACCATTTTAACTGAACATGATCACTATGTCTCAACTATTCCATACTCACTTCGTAGTAAGCCATTCTACTTCACCCTCTCATTAATTACTATTAAATCTTTCTTCTTTCTTCTTCTAATAATTCACTTAGGAAAATATAACAAATGAAAATTACTCTTTACATATGCATGCAGAGATATTTTGGTTATTAAAAAATAATTAGTCGTTCAAAATATAAAATATGTTTGAGTGCCTTATCTTTTCCATTATTCCATTAATCGCCTTTATTCTCATCCCAACGCATACTATTTTGTCTCGAAAGGGATCAAAAATCAAATTTAAGGGAATCTTGAATTTAAGCCTACTTAATTTTATATAATTTGAATTTGTATACTAAAAGTAAAAGTAAGGAGCCAAATTATAAAAAATTTAGTCTGGCTAAGACTATTTTTATTTTCAATATAAACTAAAGATCACTTTCATTTATTAAAATAATTTTCTGAAATAATTCGATGACAAAGAAGTCGGAATAAAATTGGTCAAACTTTTCATCAATCAATAACTATAGTAAAAAATTTGTTAGAGAAATAACTAATTAAATTATAAATAGAGGGAGAATGGCTAACATCACACTTTCTAATACACTTTTTAAAACACTATCTTTAATCGATTAAAATTTACATAAATTTCACTAAATCATATAGATTATGACCAATCAACATAAAAATGAAGATTGCAAAATTATACAACTAAAAAATAAGTGTAATTGACAAACCCTTTTACTGTTATGGGGTTGCTCATCTACCCTCTATCGTTTCGTTTATACAAAATGTGTAAAAACCACTATAATATTGGAGTTTCTAATATCATTAATCCAATTTATCACTACCGGGTTGAAGTTTGAAATTTTGGGTAAATCAGCGAAAATTTGGTGTGGGGTAGGGCATCGCATGCCCTTTACTTATATGAAAAATAACTTTTGTTAACTACTAAGAAGCAAACCAAATTAAAGGCAATTATTTGAAGAAAAGAAATGAAGAACTTTCCCATGATTTAAAGTCTCCTCTGATGTATTTGCTTTATATGGCAGTTATTGGTGGCAATGGAACTTTACAAAACATCATACATGACTACATAATTGAAAACAATGGAATTTTACAAACGTCATACATGACTACATTAAACTAACGTCCAGATTCATGCCTCTTGTGATCATCAATTTACCATCTTGCCAAAGAACTCAATAATCATGAGTTCATGACTTCTCAATAAATCTTAAAAGCAAAATGATTCATCTAACTGGCCGATACCTAGAGGTCCTTCAGCAAGTCTCCATTGCGTTTCTTATTACACTAAAATGACACTGAATAACACTGATTCTAGCAAGATAATGGATGATGACCCTGGAACCTTCAAAACCTGGTCTCACAGGAGTTGTTTTCTAACACTTCTACAAGAGGTAACTATATTTTTATTTAAAACTTAGTGTAAAACAAAGAATAAACCAATAATTTAGCCACCCAAGTGTCATTCTCAATCTCTCCAATTTAGTCTCTAGAATTTGTTAAAATAATAAGCAATCATTTCAGTGCCGGAAGTATATGAAACTCCTTCCTGTCAGTCCCTAACAACTTAACATTAAGGACTAAAGTGACGAATTTCATATACTTTGAGAATAACTTTTTTTTATATATATTTTTAGGGCTATGTTGGAGAGAGAGTGATACTTCAAGGATTACATTGAGGGTTTATTCGTAAAACAAGTTACAATGTGAAGTCTAATACTTCATCGGTTACCAAAAACAGGTAACAGAAGTTGAGCTTCAGGGGTTCTTTTGCCCTTTCAAAGGTAGCAACATTGTTATTTAAGTCTCATATGTTCAAGTTGGTCTTATTCTTCAGAAACCTTGAAGAAAGTATATGACAATATAATGTTATTGATACCATCCATTTTAGGATCATCCTCAATTTCTGGGTCAATATAAAAGAATACCTACAATACAAGAAACACACAATCATGATGACTTTAAATACTCACTGGAATTCAGTTTGAAAAAATCACTTACAGGCATGTCAATCTGTTCTCCAGGAAGCAGTCGCTGCTCCTCAAAACAGAAGCATTGTATTTTATTGAAGTAAATTGCAGCCTGTACAAGAAAATTTATGATTTGGACATTATGTATAATGGCTACTTTAGGAAGTTCTAGGGAAGGGAGAATTGTGGAAGAAATGAAAAATAATTTTTCAAAGTCAAGCTCCTCTATTACTTATTTCAGCATAAAAGAGATCTCAATAGACTTTTTCAAGTCTTCCAGAAATATACTTGAAAATTTGATATTTATGTTTTTAGCTGAAAATATGATTTTTATAAATTGGAACTTTGTAGTATGAACTTCAAGAAATCTCAGATTGTCATGGTAGATAGACTTGTGATTTGAAGAGTCCAAGGGCACTTCTGTTATACAATATAGAATATTCTTCAGTAGTCAGTACCTTCATAGGAGTGACATTATATGTAGAAACACCAGTTATTGGTGTAGAACTTTTGTTTTCGGCGGTATAAAATGCAAGGGCACTTTCTCCTGGCTTCACTCTAACCTGGTAGAGCAAATGAATTATGAATAATGCTACATTACAATTCTTACTTCTTTCTCACTTTTCCCTCTTGGTGTCAAGGGGGTGTGTACAACATCCAACTTTTCAAGTAATGTATGAAAAATTTGTAACTATAATTAGATTTAGAAAACACCATCTTCCCCCAAAAGATTAGATTAATTGATGACAACCAAGCCTTTAGACCCAAGAATAAAGCTTTATCTTGACTTTCCGCTGCCCTATTTGTGTTTCCAGTATTAAATTATCATGTACTGTTGTAAATGAATTTAACAGTTCCAACATATAAAATTAAATTTTGTATCCAAAATCAGCATATTTGCAGTAAGGTGGAGAAAATATTAAACAAAGACAAACCTCTCTTTGTGTAGGAACAAACTTCCATTGCATCCCATCAGCAATATCCGCATTGAACTGTACCACAATTTCCCTGAAAAAATAAAAATGGTAACTCATCAACCCACTACAACCAGAAAATGGCTAGCTTCTAAAACACCACACCCTAATTTAGGTTTATTGAATAATTCCTTATAAGTATATCTCTTATTGAATCATTGCTTAGTTGTACCCTGACATGCCAAAAGACTACTGTCAGATATGAACGCCCAGTATGTGTGTTGGAAATTGACAAACTTCTAATAACCACACATTCATCAACTTGAAAAAACAAAAAATAAATCCGATCCCAACCTTGAGGTGGTAGTTTTATTGCTATCATGCCTTGCAATCTTTTCTTCAACACTCTGAAAATTTTGCGATAAACTAATTATAAAATAAAATTGCCGATGAATTTGTTGAGAAAATGAAATACCATTGAAAATAAAGTCACCCGAACCTCACGCCGGGTAACAGTTCCCCCATAGCCAGTTGCTTGGCAAAACCTCCGATAAAGGGGAACTGCAGCATATGAGCATCCAACCATCGCAAAAACCAAGCCTGTCAAGTATAAAAGCATCTTTTGTGACTTTTGCTCTGTGGATGCATGAGATGAGAATCGTCGAAAACCGGGCATGAAATGCGACCTTCCAGCATTTTGTGAAGCAAAAGCTGAAGAGCGGTAACACTGATGGAATGGTGTCGTACGCTGGAATCCAGTATTGGAATTAATTATGTTGTAACTTGGTCCTTCGGGACCAATAGATAGGCCCCTGAATCAACAAGAAAATCATATTATATATATTAACATAAAAACACATTAGTTAGAGAGAAAATTTGTCAAAGAAGTCTGCCCAACTAGTAAAGTATAACTTTTTATTTTATCATTACAAACTACAACTATGCTTCAGAGCATTGCCTTGAATGACATTGATCAATAACCTACTACAGAAAAAGAATAACAAAAACTTAAGAAAGAATGTAAGCGTCAAATTACCTGAATTGATGAGAGGAGTTTTGCAACGCTCTAAGGTATGGTGAGAGATTAGCTCTCCTACTTATACTTGACCATACCATGATTAGCAAAACAGATTTCCCTACAATAACAGGATATCCAGTACTATCTGCAAGAAAAGAAACAAGGGTCGGCTTTTATAGAGCAGTGTCTAGAAATGTTTGGTTAAATAATAAACTTTTGCCAAAAAATCTATATATGTAAAGTTTATATAAGGACCAAAGTACATGAAATGAGTCATTTTTATTAATATAACCAATAGGAATCAGGAAAATAATCAAACATGAATGCACTGCACAATACACAAACAAAATAGATGCTAATGCAGCAATGCTCTTAAAAAATGCAATGTGCCAGTGTCTTAGAAGTTATGTAGAAATTGTTCCAATAAAGTAGGGATTAATAAGGGCAAAATACCTCTCATGGTTCCTTAACTTAATTTCAGATATCATTTATCTTTTTTCCCTGAATTTATCGTTTACTTAATTTTAAGTAAGATTTGATCATTTGTCTTAATTTTAATTGAATTATTACATGACATTAAGGTAAGAGACTGCGGAAGGTATTTTGCCTATAACAGGAAATAGATTTATTCTCCGTAGTACCGACACTTTTGATCGACAGTGCATCCCGATATCCAACACTTAGACGCTAATTACATTCAATTAATTTATTTTCTCAAATTATTACCAGTAATGCGTCGGCGTCAATGTTGTGTCAGTGTAGTATTTGTTCTTCATAGGATTTAATTCATATACACTATCAATATAACAAAGTTTTACACATGCATAAAATCATAACTCCCTATTATGCCACTGCCACTTTATTAGTTACTAAAATATCACAATTATATATCTACCTTATAATATATATGACGGGATTGGATACATATGTAAAACTTTGTTATAGGTCCTAAGATATTTGATGCCTTGGGCGAACTATAAAAATGAAACCCTGTTATATTTTTTCTTTGCCAAAACATTAATAATATATTCATTATAATTAAGATTCTTTAAAAAAAAATCATTTGTAAGTCACTATTTCAAGGCTACAGGGCAAAAACCACATGAAAATCAATATCAAATTAGAGAAAAAAATCAAGTCACAATTTTTGAAAAAAATCCCTTCTCCTCCTCCTTCACAAAATAGGCACCATGTTTTAAAAAAAATCAACATAATAGAAGAACATTTATTCAGTGAAAGAGCACACCAGAAAAACATTCAAAATTAAACTAAAATGTTAAAATAAAAAGCAATCAAAACAAACAATTGAAACAACATAAAAGAAGAATAAATAAGAGGAAAAAACTTGGTAAGGATGAATAGGAACGAACCACAACTAAACGATTGAGAAAGAAGGAAGTACGGTGCCGGGTTGCCGGAAAGTGGAAGGTTGGTCTTGCGCGATGGTTTTGGAGTTTTGGGTGAAAGGGTAGATGGATTAGTAAGAGACGATAGAACAAAAACAGAAGCACGAAAATGTTATATTGTTGGGCCTGTTAGCCCATTAGTGAATGTTATTTATAAATAGAATTAGAAAATTGGATTCTGTACCCCACAATTTAATATATACCCTCCCAAAATGTGAAAAAATCCAATTTTAAGTATTTTTATTTTCATTCAATTAAAGAAAAAAAAAATAGTCCAAAATCTTACCCCTCATTAAATTATTTTTAAAAAAATTATTCATAACTTAACATTATCGTAAATTATAAAAATATTAGTGGTATAATTTCTTTATCGAGAATTTTAAGATGTAAAATTTTCAGTAGTATGAATTTTTTATTAAATATTATTTCAATATAATTTAATTGAATATGAAAGTTTCAAAATGTAATTTTTTTTTAAATTTTGAAAATTTGGACGAACACAAAAATTCTTAAAATGCAATTTTTCTATAATTTTTAAAATCATTTTGTAAATTTAGTTTAATATAAAACTTAATAAAAGTAATTTTTTCAAATTGATAAAACACATTTAATAAATTTAGTTGAACATAAAACTTTTGAATGCAAATTTTTGAAATTGTCCAAATGTTCTAATAATATTTTCATGTTCTAATGGTATTTTTAGAAAGAGAGAATTAGAGGAGAAATATTCTCATGTGCACATCAATTCAGAGATTAATTTCTCAATTTCAATAGGATTATATACACAGAAAATTTTTATTTATTTTTTTATTCAAACTCAAAATCATTAATTTATCAATCTTTTGTAGATTATTTTATAATTTATTTGTCTATTTATTTTATTATTTAATTAACTTAATTACACTTTAATCTTCTTATTTCATCATAGTTATAAAAATATTCTTATTTTTTAAAATCAATTACTTTGATCTCTCCAGTTTTACACTTTTTACAATTTGGATCAACAAAAAATATTGATATGACATATTTTTTAAACGTCATAGTATTAAACATATTGGCATCTAACTCATCAAACTTATCAAATATTGATATGACATATTTTTTAAACGTCACAGTATTAAACATATTGACATCTAACTCAACAAAAAATACTTGTAAATTTATATTTATCTAACTCATCAAACATTAAAATACATGTGATTTTTTATGGTTTTAATAAAATAAAATAAAATTATAGGAGACCAGCCTGATGAGAGCCCAATGTGCTTAATTAGTAGTATATGTTACCCAAGGGTTTTAAATTAACAAATGTTCATAGTGCTGTTTTAATTTCAAAAGGCTGATATATAAATTTATTTTGTGAATAGGCTTTGGTTGATGAAATAATTAGTTCGAATACTTTTTACAAGTTGAGTGTGATTTTCATTATAATTTATTTAAAATTGAATTTGCCCATATTAAATTCATCGAATAAAACACCATTTTAATTTTTGAAAATATATGACACTATTATTTTAGTTTCTAATTTAGTAAAATAAATAAATTAATCATCGAATTATTAAAATGTTTATCAATTTAATCTTTAGGATTATAATAGTCGTAAATTATTTTGACAATAAATTCTATTTTTAAGTGACTTTTATGATAATAAATTATATCTTTTGATAATTAATTTAATTAATTTGAATGTTAATTTGTGTTTTTGCTAAGTTGAAGACCAATTTGACAACATTATGTATCACTAAAATGGTGGTTTACCTTAAATCCATTTTATTACATGTATGTGTTATGCTTTTAATTCTAAATGGTTTGTATGCCAAGAGTTACTTATACACACATGTTACAAAGTCAATTATTATTTTTTAAATATAATTTTGGTCTTTTATATAATATTCATTTTGGTCTTTTTTATAACACAATAGATTTGTGCCATTAACAAATATGAATATTTCATTATTCATTAAAATATATGTCATTAATCACTTTTTACATGCATCTCATTAACTACTAAAATACACAATATTAACCACTTAAAAATATTTCTTTAACCACTAAATTGCATTAATTTAAAGTGGTTAATATCTTACATTTTAATTATTAATAAAACATATGTTAAACAAAGTGATTAATAATTTATATTTTAATGGATAATAATATAAAACTGTATATGTGTCATAAAAATATGTCTCAGTAATAAATAAATAAATCAAATTAAAACTAAATTAAAATATTTTTTAAAAAAAGAAGATGTTTTTCACTAAAATATTACATACATTATACTAAGCATTGTGTGAACTACATATATTGAAAAAATATTATTCTTTTTATCAAAATAAACTTTGTTAAATTCCTAAGATTTACTCAAATGAATATATATAACAACCTCGGTAGTTTTGACTTAAAAGAAAATAAATGAGTTAATTAACGTTTATGCTTAAAAGAAAATAAATGAGTTAATTAACGTTTATGCCTTGCCTTATTTATTCTCTTCTCATCTCTTACACAGCCGTCTATTCTTGACCTTATTATTTGGTATTTGGTAGATATATTGCATTTGATATTAAATTTTCCAACAACTTGAAGGTAAAGACACCAAGTCGATAGACATAGAGTATAATTTAGAGATATACCCGTAAGTGGTATATACTATTACAAGGACAAATCTCACTTTATTTAAGGTGACCCTGCAATATATATAGATAGGTTGAAAGTAATAGTGACCGATTGAATAATAATAATCTTGATGGGTATGTAGTAGAATTCTGAGTCCGTTATTATTGTTGGGACTGAGTCCAACTATTAATTGGACCACCCTATCTGTTCTCTACCTTATTGGTCCCATTATCTTTAAACTTTTTTTTCTTCTTTATTTTTTCTTACAATTTTTAAAAGTTTTTTTTACAATTTTTAAAGTTTGGTATTACATTGAGTATTAAGAATAGTTAAAATATCAATAAATATATTTTGAATTTAATTTATATTTATAGTCTTTTATAAAAAATATTATATTTACGATAATCGTAAAAAAAATTATATTTAATTAATTATAATTATTAAATCATTAAAATATTTAATTTTAATTGTAATTATTTTGAATGTCAAACACATGCGTAATTTTAATTTGTTGTTGACATAAAATTTTATATATTTACTTACTATTTGGAAATTAATTTCGTATGATTTTATTTATTTATTATTTAAACCTTAAACAAAAAAAAAACAAATATTTACATCGAAAATTTACTTTATAAATGCACCAACTGCTTGAAATTGCGAAAGTTATTGCACCTCTTCCCAACTTTGCTCAGAAAGGAGAGGGAAGAAGTTGACAAAACAAGAACAAAAATAAATATTCATGTATATTACTTTTCTTAATAAAAGTTATTGATGAAAGAAAACTAGATAAAAATAAAATAGAAATTATATTGAATGATGAGTGAATTATAGAATTATTTACATTAAATAATAAATAAGATTTATATAGCCAATAAAAAATAAATTATTAGTATAATTATCTAACTAACTAATTAGATGTAGCATTTTACATCAATAGCTTTTATAAGGGACAAATTCGCATGAAAAATTGCAACTATATATAGGAAGACATAACACATATAAACATGAGAAATGCTACTTTCACAATACCTTGGCTTATATATAAGCATGTGTCATGAGAAACAAAACAAGAAAGGTCATGTCTAATACAATAAGCGGTATTGTTCTGTTATTCCTCAAAATAAATTTTAGTCTTAAAATATATATATATATATATATATATATATATTTAATTTTTATTATTATAACATTTATCTTTTACCCGAAAGAGTAAATATATACCATTGAAAGAGAAGCCATATTTGACATTCCTCAAATTTTAAATATAAGTTCTTCAGAATTTTTTTTTTCAAAATAATAATGCTAAAGAAAATAATGAAAAAAATTAAACAGTCAAAGTAATATTAAAAAGGTATAATAAAGTCAAAAAGGGAATATGAGAATTCTTAATGCTCGAAAATCTCATCAAAATTCTGCAATTGTTTTTCGGAGATAATAGCATTACAATGAGTGACTTCATGAAAAGTTTTTGCATTGCATATTTTTTAACTTTTACATTATTTAAAATTGGAAATTAAAAGTAATTTACCAACACGCACTTTTAACTTCATATTACACCTTTTACAAGACACTTAATGTTGAGATTTGATAGTGGAATTTGAAGTGTATATAAACGTTTTCATTAAATTGTTAATGATAAGAATTGATTAACAGAAAAATTATAAATTATAATTTAAATAATAAAAAAGTAACTAGAAATGAATTGAAAATTAAAAAAGGGTGGGTGGGTAGAGAAGTGATAATCGAAAGAGCAGAAAGGATGAAGTATAAGAGATAGCAATGTATTTATTTGAAGTGTAAAAAAATAAATAAGACACAAAGTTACAAAGAATTGGACAATACAGAAACATAGCGCGCTTTAAATGCGGGGCAGACAATAGAGTCAGCCACTTTCGTCAAGGACATTTTCAGCCTCCCTTCTTAGGGCCCTTAACAAAGCCATGATGTGAAAGCTCAGTCACTTAATATTCATCTCTCTCTCTCTCTCTCTCTCTCACTCTCTCTCTCTCTCTCTCTCTCTCTCTCTCTCACACACACACACACACACACACACACCACACACACACGCACATCACCACATACTCACATTCATTTCTTATATTGGATTTTGACTCTTCAATATATTTTTACAGCTACCACTTCTTCGACATAAATAAATTCATGTCTAATTCAATTTTAGATTAATATGTTATATTTAGAACAGCTATTGTTATGTCTTGAGAATGTATGAGAGATTTATACTAGTTTTATAAACTTCAATTTGATGGTTTTGATCTTCATTTTAGATCAAATAAATTGAATTTTTTAAAATAATTTTATAATAAAAAATTAATTAATTAATTTTAATAAGATATATAAATTAAAAAGCAGAGAAGTATGTCCGTTAGCGGCAGAGTACAAAATTGTACAGCATTAAAACAAGGCAACTAAAACATGCATGGACTGCATTGTTGATCATATGGTCATCATAACCTCATAATTAATTGCTCCCTTGTTCTGATCACTTTTTCTTGATATGTCAGAGTTGAAAAAGTAAAAGTTAAATTAAAGAGCTTTTTAGATTAAAAAAAAAAGGAACTTTATTTCCTCCACTTTGAATTCTCTCTCTTTATCTCACTGTCAAATTGCACGCTTTTTCAATGTTCATCAATCATAAAGCAATCGATTACAAAATCATTTCTCACCTCTCACATCAGGACTTACATTTCAGTTCTGCCAAATAAGTACTGTATCCTTCTGGCCCTTTGCATTTATTATTCTCCTTTCGAGGAATGGGCCATAATTGTTCAATCAACCACCCCACTTGAACAAATAATATTGTACTTATAAACACTCTCTCTTAAATAATTACTTATTTTATATTTATTAAGATTATAGTAGTACATATTAAATGCAATAAATTATTTTTACAATAAATTTTATATGATCTATTTTATTTATATATTATTTTGATTAAAAAATACTCAACATAAATCTATTAATATTGTATGTTCTAAATTTAATAAAAAATTATGTCACTAATTTTTCTTGGGACAAATAGTAACTAGTGAAAAATAGCAATGGAGATATAAGTTCAATTTATTTATTTGTTTTCCAATGAAAGCTATTGAATTTTATGCACTATATTTAATATAAAATTTGTCATTAATTTTTATTGAAGACAAATAAGTGACCTTTGTAAAAAAAAACAAATAGAGACCAATGCGAAAATTAGCAAAGAATTATTTTTAACCATGGCTTAAAAAATTGACCTTTGGTCCCTTATTTCTTGGGAAAAAAACCCTATAGAAAAATGTTGACCAACCTAGCTATATGATTGACGACATTGGGTGGGAGTAGGCACCATCAATTGGGATTTCCCCATGCAAGTGTTTTGAGCATTGAGACAGATTCTCCATCATGTCACTATGAAGGGTAAAATGTAACAATGTCAAATTAGGGGTTATGGGAATTAGTGGTCAAGCAAAGAACATGACATGGCATTCTTAATGTGATGGCAAGCCATTGAAGTTGGTGGCTAATAGCATTCACTCAAGCTGGAAAATAACTCCTCCGTTCTTAAGAACTGTACCACATTAATTAAAAAAAGAGTACTTCTTCGGTTCCATAACGAGTAATTCATATTTTAAAATTTCGTTCCAAAATCAATGACTTTTTAATTTACAATAAAACATTCATTATGTTTTTTTTCCCTTCTAATTATATCTTTTAATTAAAGCTACATAATCAATTTAAGATTATTGTTTTTCATTTTACATTAATGGTATTGATGAATATATTAATATTTAATAAAAATATTATTTATCTATTTCATTTATATATCTTAATCTATGTGAAATTGTCAATTTAATTGATCAATCACAAGCACTAGCTGTGAAAAGTTAATGGAAAATGGTACATTAATGATAAATTATAAGTAAAAATTTATCAAATTTCATTTATTAAAAAAAATAACTTATTATATTTAATCCAAACCATTTCAATAAAAATTAAGTCTATATCTAAATTATCCCTTATATTGAAAATAAGTTAAATTATAAGATAAGATATTTTAAATATTATCATGTTTTTAAAAGGATATTATAAACAATCATTAAATGATAAGGAAGTTGTCAATATTTATTTATATTTTCTGTAAAAAATTAGGTATTAATTTTTCTTATATTTAATTTTGGAAGGAATACTAAACTTTTTTTAAATAATCAATCTTATATTAATATTATTAGTAATTGTTGAAAGTATGCTTAAATACAACAAGAATTCGTGGATTTTGTGAGGACGTTTGACCCTCACAAACGAGGAGAAGCAACCACAAATGATATATTTGTGGCTGTCTAATAAGGTGGTCACAAACTTTTGTGGCGATCACAAAATGTGAAATATTCGTTATTATTTGTGAGGGCAAAGATCGCCACAAATGTCTCCTTTTGTGAGGGTTTGGCTGCTACAAAGGATGAATTAAATTAAAAAAAAAAAATTATTTTGTGAGGGCTTAGACCGACACAAAATTTTTACGTTATTAAAAAATTAATTTTATTAAATTTGAAATTAATATAAAAAAATGATATTATATATAACAAATTAATATCAATATAAATTAAAAATTTAAATTTAAAATATAATATTATAATTTAATTAAAATTAAAATAAAATTTAAAAATTAAAATAACTATTACATATAAAAATATAATATTAATATTAATTAAAGTAATCACTACCAAACCAAAATAAAACATTCTAAAATTAATAAATCATCTCTTACAATCCAAAAATTAAACACACCATGCATAATTAAATAAGACAAGATTTAATGTGTTCACACAAACCAAAAATAAAATTATGAAATTATTCAAATACATCAATCATTTCCTCTGATCAACTCCACTCCTTCCATCATTATTTGTTGGAATGTTACTCGACGATATAAATACACTCTTAAACCGTCTACATCAACATAAACAACATAGATATCTCATCCCCTCTTCATCTTTGATAATTTTCTACACTTTCGCAAAATTGAGAAAGTCTTAAACGTTGTTTAAGATCATTTCTTCCAAGAAAATTTCAATCGTACATCCAACTACGGTCTATATCAATATATGTGTGTGTATATATATATATATATATGTGTGTGTGTGTGTTCAATAAATTAAATAAATATATAAATTATAAATATATATATATATATCGATGTTTTATATATTAATTGTTTTCTTTTTCAAAAATATTATATATAAATTTTGACATACTTTATATATCAATTAGGGAAGCATTTGCAAACAATATAATAAATTTTTATCAAGACTATAATTATATAAACCAAAATAAAATTTTAAATGATATTTAATGAATATTTTCATAAAATAACTCCTTATATATAAACAAAAATAGAGATTATTAAAGTATATAAATTTTTTTTTACGAACTCAACTACTTAACTCTTTTTAATAACTAACAGCAAATATTAATATCATCAATTTTAATAACGTTTTTTTATTTTAAAAATAGTTATATTAAAAGAATAAATTTTACATGTGTTTTAAATTTGTGTTTATCATATATTATGTAAACAACATAATTTCTATTTTTTTAAATAAATCTATAGTAACACATATTTTACTAATCTATATTTTAAAAATAATTAAATATATTTATAATATCACATATTTTACTAATCTATATCTAAAATGTATAAAATACTAATTTGATGTCGGGTAATGTCTGAGTTGAAGCTTTCACAGGGCTGAGAACTCTTCGAAGTAAACACAATATCACCACTGTCAAAATAAAAATTCAATAATATTTATTAGATAAATAACTTCAAATCAAAAAAGAAAATACATAATATAAACTTACCAAAATTCAAGATAGTAAAGAAAAAAGCTTGGAGAAATAATTTTTGTAGAGAGAAGGTGGAGAGAAAATTTAGAAAGAAAGGTTTAGAGAGAAGGTAGAATTGAAAAATGATAAGAGGAGTGAAGTGATATTTATAGAAAATTGTTGATCCTTTGTGGCGGTTAAAACAATCACAAAATCCAACGATACAATGGAAATTTGTGGCGGCTTTAACGGTTGGAAAATAAGCCATTTTGTGGTGGTTTGGACGGCCACAAAGTGCAACGGAAAAATGGGAATTTGTGACAGCCTTTGCAGCCACAAAGTGCAATTGATCAATGCTTTTGTGGCGGTCTCTATCCTCACAAACGGTTGATTTTGTGGTCGAAAAAGTCCTCACAAAGGACTTAAATTTTAGCTGGATTTTGTGGTGGCCTAAGCCCTCACAAAATAATATTTTTTCTATAAAATTTTTGAAAATTTGTTTTTTTGAAAAATATATAAAATAATGAGAAAAATTGTTTTTGAAAAAAATAAAAAAAATATTTGAAATCATTTTTGTTTGGAAAATATTTTTGATTTTCTTTTCGAAAAATAATGAAACTTTTTTCTTGAATTTTTTTAAATCTATTTTTGTCGATAAAAATAAAAAAAAAATTATGACAAAAATCAATATTTTTTTTCAAAATTCTTTTTTTGAATAACTCGTTCGAAACCTATTTCAACTAAAAATTTGTTAAAAAAATTAAACTGATATATATTAATAACTAAGTTTCAAATCAATTCAGAACTGCACTGAATTTGATTCAAAAATAATTTTCAATAGCTGAACCAATCCATTAGTGTGGTTCAATTCGTTTAATTTTTATATAATTAATATCCTTAACCATGATATAAGGTGTGAAATATTAAATAAAAAATACTAAATACATTGTATAGTTATTTAAGTTACACAAAAATATTAAATTTATCTTTTAATTTTATTTTGTTTCAAATTAGTTCTTTATATGTGTAAAAATTACAATTAATTTTTTTAGAGATTTTTAATTTTAGTTAGAAATTTATAAAATGACACTATGAATTTTGTTATCAATCTTATAAAGAATAACGTAATAAATTTTTATATGATTTCATGATATAGATTAAGTGAATTTTGCGTTTAATTTAATAAAACTAAAATCTATTTTATTCAAATTCTCTCTTGTTTAATACTTTTTCTATAATTTAATTGATAGTTTATATTCTTATTATGATTATTCAACTAAAACTCGTTAAGAATTACATGATTTTATTAAAAAAAAACATTAGAATAATTTTAGATTTCAATTTTACTTGCTTGAAATTAGGATCATTAGGGTAATCATTTACAAACCAAAATGATGAAGTTGACACTAAAAGAAAGATAAATATATAATTTGTTAAAAAATAAATAGATAAATATATAATTTGTTAAAAAATAAATAAATAATTAATCTATTATTTTTGTGTAAGTTAAAGAACGTATAATATATTTTACATAAAAAAAGCAAGTCAAAGTACAAGATTTGCCACAAATCATTAGAAGTAGGGATATTCATATTCACACTTATCCAAATAAAAATCGCAAATTTAGAAAAATTAAAAACTATACGAAATCAAATATTATTTAATGTATTTGGATATTTTTTTGGGAAGATAGTTAAAATCAGATCAACTTTTAGATTTTTTTTCTCTAAAGTTTACCAAACCGAATATATAAATTTTAATATTTTTATTAGTATGAGAAATTACATTAATCTATTATATATTACTTTTTTTTTATCTTTTAGTAATACTTATTTATTTAATTTAATACACTTTTATTACTATTTCATAGGTTTAAAAAATAATCGATCAATATTTTTTCATAATATTAATTTTTAGAATACTATACACTATATTTTGCTTCAAACTTATTAGTTTATTATAACTTTATAATATTAGTAATAAAATAGATTTTCATAATTAAAATTTTGATTAACAAAAAACAATCCAATTTAAACCACAATTATTCAAACTGGATTAGATCAAATCGTGTTTTTTAAGGTTTCGTCCAAATTGAACCGAATGACAAGTATTTTAGTCATTGGATCGAATAAGTTTTTACCTCATAATGAATCTAAACTCTCTGCAGCATATCACAAAAAACTTTATGCTAGTAAAAAATGATTAGCATTAACTCTTATGAAAATTCACCTAGAGACTATAAATGATTTTGAATAAAAATCAATTGACTTTGATTGTTATTATATTTGTCAAATATATTTTTTTTTTTATAATTAGTGTATCATCAACAAATTACACACAAGACACAAAATTATTTTTCTTATCCAATTTGAGTACCCTTGAACAAGTCCACCCGCATTTATCAAATAACCCATTAAAGTGTTTACTCCTTCAACAACTATTAAAAATAGGAAGTAAGATAATGGATCCCTTGCCTTAATCCATTCCATTAGCCACATTCGTTAGTTGGGCTACCATTCACAAGTACTTAAATTGTTGATGATGATAGACGCCATGAAATTCACTTCCTCCATTGCAGTGGAAATTTCATAATTTGATTTATCTAAATCATATGCATTATCAAAGTCAACTTTAAAAACAATAAAATCACAATGTCATTCAAAATTTTACAATTTTTCAAAAAATCAATTTGGGTTTCACTGATAACCTTACCGATCACTAACTTTAATCGGTTTGCAAACATCTTACATAAAATCTTATACATACACCCACCAAGAAAATAGGCCTAAACTCCGAATAATCATATGTTATTCTTAATGAAAAGATATTTATTTTTAATGTATGATATATTTTAAATTAGATTATCTTTAATAGAAGTAACATCTAAAAAATTGGATAATCAATCTTACATATTTTATATCTTTATACTTTTTAAAAAAATCCATATTTCAAATAACTTAATAGATGATAAATGTAGTCCAAAAATAGAAGGGTAGATGCTAAATATGAATTAATGATTTATAATAAATGTCATGCGAGGGATGCGTGTGTGTATGTAAGACACATATATACATATAATGTGATAGATTAGTGGTAAAAGGCAGATGAAATGAAATGAAATTGTATGATTGATGGGAAGGTGGGGTGGTTGGGTTGGGTATGTAGGTGGTGGACACTAACACTGCACACTACATTCTTTGGGTGGCGGTCTTTCATCTTCAATATATTCGCTTGTCAAATGGGATTAATATTTGGACCCTACTACCTTTTTTCTTTTCACATCACAAAACAAAAGTAGACTTTGACACGTCTTTCTCACGGTTTCAATCCATTTATTTATAATATCATTTTTTTTAATCTCTAAGATACTTTAAACTCTTATTAAATATCAGTATTAAAAATTTGTAAAACTCATTATAACTGAAAAACAATCGATATTATAAATTTGAAGATTCTGTTTCAAATTCAAATTTATAAATTTATAATTTATACAAACTTTTTTATTATTTTAATTATGAAAAAAAAATACTACTACTAAAATATATTACTTTTACACACTATATGAAATCACAGTGCTTAATAGGATAATAAATTTTTGTTTAAGGAAATGCTAACAAGTACTTTAAAACACTTCGTAAGAATTCAAATATAAAAGCGCAAAAATTTAAAAATTTTATAATTTTAATTTTATTAAGTAATTTTTTTTTATTTAAAACTTAATTTTTATTTCTTTTTGGATATCATTAACAAGTACTCATAACAAAAACACTTGTTAACATGACAACTTTGTTTAATAGAAGTGCGGCAATTAATGGTTTAACTGTGATTATTAGCATGACAACTTTGTTTAATAGAAGTGCAATGAGGCAATTAGTGGTTTAACTGCGATTGTCTTTTCTATATAGTGGCACATTATTTTCGGGAGTATTGACCACGTCATCCCTTGTATCTTTTAATTTGTATATATATTATTAATTATTTTATATATAATAACAATATATTGTTTTCCATCTTTTAGAATTTATATTAATAAAATTAATACAAGTAATAAACTATTTAATATTAAATGATAAACTAACCAATCTCCAACAAATAAATTTTAACACCTTAATTAATCGTTATTAGTAAATATTTATATGTTAACCATTGATATATGATGTAGTGTGATACTATTTTTTAATTTTAAATTATTTTATTTAATATGTGTATTTGTTAGGAGTGACACGATATTTAAACATAAGAAAATTGATGCATTTTTCAAGAAAATTTTTTTTGACAAAGATGAAAATCGTAAAATGGAAATGTTTTATTTGATTGAATTGTGTGAAGTTCTAAAAACTTGTGTGAATTGTGTGACTTGTGAAAATTGTGTGACTTGTGAAAATTGTAAAACTTATGAGAATTAAAATTCTAACATTTTCAACTTGTCTATTATATATAAATTGTGTGAAACTCTAAAAAAAAAAAACTATATGACTTTTCAAAATTTTAATTATAATATTTTTAATTAATACTTGTCGCTCCTTGACTCTTCTAATATATTGTGCAAGATCTACCACTATGTATGTATTTGCCCTAAGGATTTAGACCACAAGGAGATCTACTACATATGTGAAAATCTAATTAAATGGTACATCTTGCATGATTCCAAATATGATCAACTGCAAAATGTTTTCAGCCTTTTAACAATAAAAAAATTTAAAATAAAAATAATAAAAAAAACCAAAAAGAAAGTTGTCTAAATCATCAAATTTTTTTCTTCTTCTATTACAATTTTAATCTTAGGCAACAACGCCACAAATTTATTATGCTCAAAGTACATTTAAAAAGAGGATTTTCGAAGAATAAATCTATATATATATTTAAATATACATTTAATTAGAAAAAAACAATATAATATATGATCATAAAATATTTCAATTTTATTTTTTAATTTTAGAAATATTTTATAATTTAATTTAAAAAAAAAAAGAATTATCTCCTCTTCCTTCCCTCTAAAATTCTCCTTCTAAATAAATTATTAAGAGAAAACACACTCTTTACTATTATGATAAGGTAGAAATAACAAATAATATTGATTTTTACAAGTTGGTTTGGGGGAACTATTGAACGGTCCCTAATGTTTCCATATTTTTTAATACTAGTTAGCGTGTACTATATATAATAGCTAAAACGGGCATAGTGGGCCAGGAATTATAGAGGCTTCATTGTTCAAAGTTATGAGAGTCACATTCTACAACTAGAGTATCCAGGTGTTTGACTTTGTAAATCACATTTTGCACGACAATGATAATTATGGTCCCTATTAATTGTCTTTCTTGGAGTATTAACAAACCGTATTATATTGTGTCTTGATTCTGATTTCAACCTTTAATAATTGGGCATTGACATTCGTGTAATTTTGTAGTTTAAATATAAAAATGATGCAAATAAAACCCAGAGAATATTGGAAATGGGCAAATCCATAGAAAATTATTATTTTATATATTGCCACGTGAAATCAATAAAAATGTCACAGGTTTTACAGACATCCTTGCCCACTTCTTTGATTTAATTTTTTTTATACTCCTGCAATGTGTCTAAAATGAGAGCTTAATTCATCCAATGAAGTTGCTACTTGCTAGCTAGTACCTAGCATCACTACGAGTACAAATGGGAGTGAATAAATGCATACTCGAATCAATATTTTTAAAATGTTTAAATTTAAATATAATTTAAATTATCTTTATTTTATAATTCATATTTTTTTAAAATTTAATTATAGTTTCAATTCTTTTATTATTATTAAAAATAATATTTTAATATATTTTAATGATGTAACATATAATTATACAAAATAGAACTATTTATAAGTACTAATTATTTATATATCGTTAATTAAATTAAAAATATAAAAAATTTAAATTTAAATTTTACGGATCTTAATCATTCTACATTATCGTAAGAACTAACATTGTACACTTTTAAAATATGAGAATCAATTTCGTGAATCAATAAATATAGAGAGACTAAAATTACATTTAAATATTTTTTTATTCTTAAAATTGTTGATATTTATTCATCATTTTTATTTTAATTTAATGAGGTAGCAACCATTATAATGATATGATGATGGCATATGTAGAAAATCATTGTGATGTAGAATGTAAATTTAATTTTAAATTAATTAATACTACTTTAATAATCTTTTTAATTTTTTTTTTACTTGAAAAATTTCTGAAAAAAAAAATATTTTTTAAAATTATTAAATATTTTTTTCTTTTAAAAATCTTGAAAACAAATCAAAATGTCACAAAAAAATTCATTATGAAAATATATAGTCATTGTACCAATGTTATGCTCAAAATGAGTTTCTCCCGTAAATGGGTTCACTTGGTGATACTATGTTTTTAAACATGTGAACTATTCAGTGATTGTCAAGTAGAGGTTGAGGCAAGGTAAATCATCTTTTCATTATTTGTGCCCAAGAAAATAATAAATTCAATCTATTTTGAATACGAAGGATTTAAAACTAATTTGCATTCAGATATAAAGAAATGCAAATTTCTATAAATAAATTACAACATGCTTTTTAAAAGAATTTTTTATTTATTGTGATTCCAATTAAGTAATCTCAAAGGATAAAACAATAATATATGAGAAATATAATGATACAATGTATATATTTTATGTCATAAAAAATTCTAATATTGATATGTTACTCGAATCCTAGTTGACATAAGTATAAAATTACCAGTATATTGAATAATAATAAATTGTATTAACAATAACACATCGATAAAATTAATATAACTACTATTAATATAATATCAATTATAATTGAAATAAATCTAATTTTTTAACTTATAAAAAATATGAACAAATTTTCCCATTTAAGAATAATCATGCCTAAAATAATATGATAAATTAATATCATACAAGATATTTATTTTATTTTTAAAAAATATTTAACACAAGCCATATGCATGTGCAATCATGCAACTGTGAAAAATTTGGCTTCCTCGGTCTTGGATATTTTTTCTCTGTTAACTGCCAATTCGACTGTCAAATGATTAATAAATAAAGAGTAAAAAATTTATAATAAAATATTAAACTCTAACTATAAATCGATATTTATGTATAATTTGCTAGGATGATATTATAATTAGTGATTAATTGACAATTATCCATAATTTATATTAGTAATAATTTATACATAATAATTGATTATAACAGTTCATTGATTGATTAAATAGTTAATCTAAGATCACTTTTATTTTCAAGTTATTGATTTATTTTGTGGAAAATAAAAGATTTTTTAAAACTGTGGTTTTTGTATTTTAGCATCTAGTAGTTGTGTGAATTGTACGTTAGACAATTTCAAGTCAACATCATTTTTGTCCTTTCATTTTAAACGCATATGCCAGTATATTGTCCTAGATAACAAGGAGGGGTACATGCCCAAATGCACACATGAGGTTATGCCTATATGTTTATATTATTTTCAACCATATAATAGATTACATTATCATACTGGTAAATTTTATGCATTAACAACAACAATATGTTATGCTTAGCTTCTCCTCTTTAGATATTCTTTTAAATTTTCGAACGCCCAAAACTTTATTTCTTGAAGCTCTAAAATAGCCTTAATAGCAGGAAGCATTAACTATTCGGCTTTGAAATCATTCACACATCTCAATCTAAATCAATTACTAGTCTTAGATTTTTTTTTTTTATAAAAAAACCAAACTAAAAACAACATTTATTCATTTGAATTAATAAAATTTACATAATTGAGAACAATATAATTCAAAATAACATTAAAAAATATGAATATACAAATAAACTCACAACAATTAAATTAATAACATAAAACGATAAAATATCTCTAAATATAATTAAGTATACAAATATGATAAAATTGAATGTTCAAAATATTTATGTTTTCGAAGCTATAATATTAAAGACAAAAAAAATCATTGATTGAATCTATACTAAATTATAATTAATATATCAATATGACCTCAACAAATACTACAACAACACGAAAAATTAAAATACCGCATCTAGATAGAAAATCAAAACAACATTACATTAAGACAACTAAATAAAATAAAAACTAAATATATCTGAAAATCATTTATTTAAATAATAAAAAAGAAGTAAACGATTTTATGGGTGACTTTAGAAAAACAAAGTAGTAGTATTAGATATTACTAAAAAAAAAAAAAGCAGCCTTAGTTTACTTCACAAATCTTAAGATCTGTCAAGTGACCAAGATTTTCAAATATATATATATGTTGACAGTTGTAAATATGTGTATCTGCACGGTTATTTTAATTAGTATAGAGCAACTTTAAATTTAATGTTTGGGCCTAGTATAAGTTGTACAGTAGTAATTTATTTCCAAGAAAAAAAAAATACTAGTACTGTATTAACAAAAGTACTATGGGTACGTACTAAATCTCTACAAAGTGTGCCCAATGGATGTCGACGTTGTGGAATACATCTTTTATTTATAGAAAGTGGAGAGTCCCGGTTTACACAAAAATAAAAGTAAAGGTAGGGCCTCCATTAAAATTTTCTTGACTTGTTACTTAGGCATTTTATGCGTAGTATTTATTCAGCTATATCATCACACATGCAGAACAAAAGACAGATTGAAAATATTCCCCCATGCAAAAGATTAAAAGTTAGATCCATAAAATTGAAATCGATATATATAACTTTAGCCTTTTGGGAATTAGGTTAATAATTAGCTAACATTCACCTTGGTGGTGTTGTAATTATCACTAATTTTTCTTTTGAGATGACAAATTTTTATTGACGAATTTGTTCTCGAGAGTATAACATTATGGTAGATTCAACGTTTGATAAGACATTTATGATACAAAGTCAAAATATTTAATAATAAAAATTTAATAAGGAACAATTTTAATAGATATTTTATAATTTCATGAATGTATTTACCAATTTGTAAAATTTAAACACTAATTTGTTCAACGCTTACAATTTCAAAGATTAATTAATTTATTCGTTTATTTTTAATAAAAAAATTATATTTTATGTATTCTTAACATGTGCCACAAAGACACATGTTATCATGACATTTTTTAATTGATTGAAACTAAAAAAAACTAATAAAAATAAAAAATAAATTTAATTTAAAAATAAATTACATATAGTAAGGTGTTACATTGTGAAGGGAGGGAGGCAGAAAAGAATAAGGAGGTTCCTATAATAGTGACTTTGGTTTTGGGAATTTGGAAAGAGTTATAGCTGTCACTCTTTTGATAATTTAAAGAGAGAAATAATGGGGAAGAGCAGAAGAAGCAAAGTAATTTCCAAAGAGATATTAAGAAACAGAAGAGAGGTGGGGCCAAAATGAAAAGCAAGTATAAATGACGTAGAGATTGGAAATGAGACAGCTGTGGAGGACCGTATACATGTGTGTGGGTTTTGGAGATTAAAGAATGTTGATTTCAAAAATATTCTTTTATTTTATTAGACTTTGCAGAACACAACTGGATTGGAATGGAGTATTCATTATATATATATATATATATATATATATATATATCTATCTATGCATCTATTCATTTCAACTTCGAAGACTCAGATACTACGTAGGCCTCCGCCAGAATCAACGGAGACTTTCATTCCCCAATATATTCTTTTCTCTCTCTTTCTTTTTTAACTTAATTTTATCGCTCAAACTAAAAGATTATAATACACGATCAAATTATTTTTCAATAAATTTTCATCCAATAAAAATTAATTATATCTGCAAAAATATCATATACTTCATTCTTATTAAAGTACTATAGAATTAATATATATTAGTAATATACTTCTTTTTAGTTTATTATATGTTTTTGTCTAACAATGAATTATTAATTTGATGATTTTAAATATATTCAGAAAATTTATAAATAAAATAAAAAATTAATATTTTTACTAAAATAGTTATATCAAGTATTGATTTATTTATTAATACATAAATATAAAGTGAAAGACGCACTAAAATATGATACAAATAAGATTAGTTGAACAATATATTTTTTTTTAAAATTAACATTACATTAAAAATTAATAATTTTTTTTATATAAAAAAATAATAAAAAAATGCATATACAACTATGTTGTTTTAAGTTTAAATTCAAATATAATATTTAATATAACAATAACACTAAAAAACAAAAATAATACACTTTGACTCTCTGTTTTAGATATAATAAATATTAATATTACTTTCAAACCTAACATTAAGACTTTCAAACCTAACATTAAGGCTTTCCTCATGTCATAATGAGTTAAATTTTAAATTAATTTTATATTTTTACTACTACTTTTTTAATAGTATATTTATATATCCAGTAAACATTAGGTTAATGATTGTTAATACGAGGACATTATAGATTCTCTCACATCCATTCTTTCTCTTTCACACATGACTTCCGGGAATCTAGCTACTCATCAATCTTAAAATCTAAAAATTCAACCATCACTATGAATATGATTCCTTATGTCTTTAATTAATTTAATTAAAACAATAATAAAAAATAATATGAAAATTGTCCTTCCAAAGAAACACTGAAAACTATATTTCTTTTATTCTTACAAAATTCTCCCAAACACTACATTCTCTTTCCAACTAAAAATCATATCCCAACAAATACACACAATTCTGTTTTTCCTTCTTTCTTTTGACTCTTATTGCCATCATGACTCAATTATTGCTTTAAAGTTCTAAATAGCTTCACTTCAGTAAGGGACAACGTGGCAGGTGGATGTTATTTATATCTCTCTCTTTCTCTTTCTCTTTCTCTTTCTCTCTCTAGTCAGCTAGCATTCGTGTTTCTCTTTCTCCTTTGCTTTTGTTCTGTTTTTTTGGGTACCCTTTATTTCCTTTTACATAATGTTTCCATAGACACTTTATTCGATCAGTTATTTTTCATTTGTGGATTCATATAGTTCATGGTAAAAAGAACTCCTCCTTTCTTGAATTTGGACTATTGTGTTTGTCAAGTATTTTATTTTATTTTTCTTTCGTTATTTTATCTCAGTGCTTCACATGAGGGGACCAATGTTAAAATTAGGTTACTCTTTTTAATTTTTTCTTCTCACAATGGTACATCATGTATTTCAGAATGTGTGTCTCTGTGACTCTGTTTCTATAATGTCTGTGATAGGGAAAGTCAATCCTCTATATACAATCAATATGTATATATATATATATATTTTCATTAATTCAACCATTGCTTTCCATTCGTACATTCACATATATAAATCACATAATATATATAGTCACTAACAATACATATATACATGTTAAATAAAACTCACTTAAAAGTATACGCCTTAGTATTTATTAAATATTAAAAAAAACTATTTTTGTTTTATTTTAATTATTAAGTACAAATCTGCTATTCCTTTGTAACAAAATACATTTATTTAGACTAAATATAATACGTGTATTTTTTGTTTATATTTTATTAAATATTTTTTTTAATATCTATTTCTATTTCCAAAAGATTTGTTCAAAAAACAAGGAAAACAAGAAAATAATTTGATAGTTAAGAGTCGAAATGAAAATGTTTTTTAAGTAAGCGATTTTAAGGTCGTTAGACCACTATAATGAAGGGAGCAACACCTATTAGGTATTGACATTTAAGATGAACAAAAGAAAATTAGATGGCTATTAAGAATGTGGCTCTAGAAGCATACTCAATCTCTTTTCATTTTTTATGAATCTCAATTACCAAATTATATTATAACAAATAAAAATTGTTGAAATGTAAAAAAAATTATTCAATAAATTTTGTTGAGACAGAGTTAAAAAAATTGAGTATTTATTAAATATTATAAAATTATAAATGAGTTATAGATTGGTGAAATGCAAGCAATTGCCAGGGTTTAATGATTATTACGTAATTGTCCCAAATAATGAATAAAGCATATATATTAAGATATAGATTAGGCATTAAAGTTGTACCATCAGCATACATTTAGAAGAGGACAAGAAAATGAAAATGTCTAATTGAATATTTAGAGGGAAAGAATATAGTAATAGAGTTCAAGTAGAGCCATTTTGTATTTAAAAAATGTAGATTCCAAACTTGTCAATGGTGGTTTCTGTTATTTTATCTTGACAGTTCGTATCTCTGTTTGGTCTTGTATGGGGTCCATTATTGTCATTTCAATGAATTATGCTTTCTGGGTGTCTCAATTCTTTAAAACCACATCTATTTTTGCTTTTTATATCTACGGTTCTTGTTGCTCTCAAACCGTCTCAATAATACCAAATTCTCAATTGATGTCTAGAATGTTGAAAATGGGTTTTCAAGATTGGATATGGAAAATTTAATAGGGTCCTACCTGAAATTATATCTAAGTATTTCATAAAAATGTTCTTTTAATTAAATATAAAAGAAAGTTACGGTTAAATAATTTTTTGGTGGTTAGTTTTTTAAGTTTAAAATATCGTGTATTTTATATATGTTTTATTTTCAAATTAAATATTTTCTTCTTTTATATTTTCTATCAAGATTTCTAACAATGAAAAAATCAAGTCTGCATCAAAATATTTTTTTGTCTCAAACAAAAAAGAATTCAAAATATTTCTTGTCTCAAATAAAAATGAATTCAGATTAATATAGTTATAACAAAACTAATTATATATGTATATATTAATCTGAATATGTAGTAGAAATTTAATTTCAACACTAAACAACAACATCAATGCTTATATTAATATTTGAATATTTTACGTCAAAATCATAAATAATATTTTGATTAAAATGCATTTATTGCCTTCTAAATTTCAAAATTTGGCAATTTTGGACTTTCTAATTTGAAAATTCCTATTTTAGCACCTTATCTTTAGTTTATTTTACAAATAGTTACCCTTTATTTTTTACTCGGGCGACGTTAATATGACGTTATTTTATTTTTTATGATTGCGTGAAATCTAAAATTCATTTTTTTTATAATCTTTTTTTTTTCATAATCTTTTTTTTCATATCATTAACTTTTTTTAAAATAAAACAAATGAGGTGTATATTCCACATAATCATAAAAAATAATATAACATCTTAGATCAAATCAAAATTAATGGGTCAATCACTTGCATAAGAGAATAACATTAAGAGGTTAAAATTTCAATTTTTAAATTAGCGGGACCAAAATCTTTAAATTTTATTCTATAAGTTAACAATACATTAAAAAAATAATAAAATATTTATTATTTAACTTAATTTTTATTCAGTTGTTAAAACCTATTATTAAAAATATTGTGTGTCTAAAAATTTGGAATATTGTGCGGCTACTCCTCTCATATACCCACTGAGGTCCATCCGTAAAAAATTTACGTATTTTACAGTATTATATTATGGTCATATTAGACTTAACAAACTTCACAATTTAATTATTTATTGCATAATTTTACTCCTATAAATGGATGATATCAAAAGGGCAAAATATTTATGCAGTTGTAGTGCACGATGGTTCACTATCATTACGAATATATAATTCTTTTCAGCCATGTATATAGATACATATTGTAGCGACATATATATCATCAATTTGGTTAACATATGCCATCAAGTATTGGGACCCTTTGCAGTATAATTCCCCTTAGGAGAGGAAATATCTTTGGCCTAACGTCCAAAACTTAGAATTGGACAACTCCTGATGACATTATATCATCAATAGTACTAGTATATAGTAGTGAATGTCGTGACTATGAAATTATACCACTTTTTGTGAATAGGCCTAACTATAACTTAAAAAAAAAACTATCAATTTATAGTTAAAAAAAAAGGACAAATATTAGGACGTTTCCTTTCTTCTTATCTTTTTTCTCCTCAAAATTTTATTTTCTTATATGTATATGGGTTGAAAAGTACCTTTCAGAGTTAATGAAAGCATATGAATATATATAGAATACAAAAGCTCTAAATAACATTGAAAAATGGCATATAGGTGGTGGTTGGATGTGGGGTATATGTTTTTAAAATATAAAATTTACGAAATCACATGTGTAGTTAACGTTCAATTAGTCATATTTTCAGACATATATGCTTAATAATATCAAAGATAAAAATATTTTATTTTCCGTGCAGATTTGATGTTTATTTAGGCCATGTTGTTTAGCTAAAACTTGTTGCACATGCTCAAAATTAAAATATGAGACTACTTATTGGTTTTACTCTTCATATTGTGTCGGCACGTTTTGATATTACATATTTGGAATTGGAGTACATAAGATGTGCATATAGATATAGTGTATACGTTGAGTCTTTGTATTATCTTGTACAATTAATCGTCAATCTTTGCTTAAATTTTGATTATTAAACATTGGATCCCTTCGATTTCGAATTTGATTGTTTCGCCAATTATATGATATGAGCTAGAAATCGACTTTACAACAAGAAACACCCATGCGTGTTCTTATTGACCTTCACATTATCTTGTCCATTAATTTTAACCATGTACGCCATTTGTTTTGTTTGTTTTGTTGTTGCACAAAATTCTTCATATTCGTCAAATAGTAGGATATAAAATTATTATTTAGACTAATAAAAATTATTATTGATTCGCAATAACAAAAACATAATAGTAACATAAAAATTAAAACGAGAGTATTTAAAAAGATAATTTTGAATTAATGAAAAGTAAACATTAGATAGGTCGTGATTTTGCTTGTAATATTAATACTTCACATCTTAGTTTGAAATAAATTTTTATTAACAAAGATTTACCATTCAATGTAATTTTTTTCCCATGAATTAATTCTTTCATCATACAAAAAATATAATTAAGAGAAAATATAAAAAATCAAGAAGTTGAGTGATTGAAAGATTAATATCTATGTTTTATCATACGAAAATTTTAATCTCAATTATCTTATAAATCTATCATTCAATTGTAGTAATAAAATAATAGAACAATTTAATTGAGATGAACAACAAAATTTAAAATAAAACTATAATTAAAAATAAGATATAATCTAATAGTATC
>JBBPBS010000106.1:4297677-4312297 GCA_037974835.1 Cicer judaicum | reverse complement strand
TAAAAAAAAAAAAAAAGGTTCTTGATTTCTGCACCTAGATTACATCAAACCCAAATCATTGATTAAGTCCTTCA
Source organism: Cicer judaicum (assembly GCA_037974835.1). Classification (NCBI taxonomy): domain Eukaryota; kingdom Viridiplantae; phylum Streptophyta; class Magnoliopsida; order Fabales; family Fabaceae; genus Cicer; species Cicer judaicum. The sequence continues at coordinate 4,312,223 of JBBPBS010000106.1, read as the reverse complement.
TATTGACCATGTATTCCTCCTAGTAATATTATTATTAACAAACTGTTTTGAAATTTATTACTCTCTCTAGTTACTACAACAAGAAAAGAAAAACTACTTATTAAGAAGAAGAAAAAACTACTCCATCCATTACTTTTTAAGTGATGTTTTTTATTTGACGTTTGCAAATTTCATAATAATATTAAATATTATTTTGTTAAAATTATCTTTGATTATTTATTATATAAGAAAAATAAGTGAAATGAAATAATAAAGAATTAAGAGTAGTATAGAAAAAAGATGAAATTGTTTATATTGCACACTTATGAAGCTTATATCAAGACTTATTCTGTTTCTCTAACACTTATGTTTATATTGCACACTTATGTAGTACTTATTCTGTTTTTAAACAAATTTGTAATAGTTAATATATGTCTTATGATAGATGTCTTTTAAAGTTGTTTTCCACAAATCAAAAAATAGTTTTTGAGTAATAAACAAATTTCAAATATGCTCTTACATTTCATTAGAACAAATTTAAGTAAAAAAGTCTTCCTTAAGATGATGTTTATTTGCTTGTTAACATGTAAATGATAATTGATTTTCTTGAACCGAATTAAAGTTTAGTTTAAATTAAAGGTAACCTGTAAGTCTACTTTGTTAATTTTTTGTCTTCAAGCAGCATTATGCAAAAATCTTACTTATTGTTAACTACCTATTTTGACGTTGACACTAGACATTCTCTGCAATAATCTAAATTCATATGTCCAGTTCTACCTTTATAGTAATCATGATGTTTTAAAAATTGAGAGGCATGTCTTTCTCTTATTAGGCAATTTCTGGATATATTTAAACACATTGAGTAATACCTATTGGCTATTGTCTTTCATGATTGAAAAATATTACCCTAAATAAACTTAAAATATCTCCTTGTGATTCAAAAATATAATCACTCTACAAGTCTAATTAAGTAAATATTAGTGGTGGTGGTGGTATACCATGCAAGGCTGAAAATAGAATGTTTGGAATAATATTGTAGTGTAATTGGTAGCAAGACATGTGACTTGCCTAACCATATCTATTTATCATATCCACGAGTTTTTTTTCCCTTGTAGTATATATATATAGAAATTTTTTGTGACAATTATATGAATTTTATTTTTATCAATGTTTATGTATACGTAGTTGTATTACATTTTTAATCAAGTGGTTAAGGAACTTTAGTTAAGAACGAATTGTTCGAGAGAACTTGAGGTGGAATCCTGACTAGAACCGAAATAAAAGTTATAATACATTTGTTTAAGTGGTACATTTTAATGCACTAAGAGCCATCTAATCCCGGAACCAAACTTCCAGTTCTCTTGTCATGCATATCAACTATATCTAATTTTGATATAAAACTAGGTTAGTGACTTGAGAAACTTGAAAGAGTACAAATCAAAAAGTTCAAAGTTCAATTAATCCTAAAAAAACATATATGTTGTTGTATTATTTGAATTCTCTACAAGTTTTGTATAATATTTATTTTTAAAAATAATTTTATTTATCTTTAAATTTTACACTCCTTACAAATTTTTGTGTGTTGATTGCAAATTTTTTGTTAATCATATAAATGTATTATTGCCACTGTGAACTTGTGATTAACAATAGGAGTCTAGTTTGATACAAAGCATATATATAGATATATTATTGATCTTTGCACGTGTCAACAAGAAATAGTTCACTTATTATTTGCTATCTGATGCAAATTTTTTTTTATTTTAAATTATGATCAGTAGTAGAGAACCATGGCCACAAACGAATTCTAATGACATGGATGGTTTCAGACCAGCCATTTTCCAGTCACAACCAATATCAGGAGGACATCAAATTCAGGTATAAATATTAATATTTTTTTATCTTTTCTCTCGTTATGTTAAGTTGTTTTAGGTATGCATCAAATCCAAGTTTGTATGTACTGCTACATCATAACAAATTTTATATTTTTAAATTTATAAAATAAAGTGACGTTGCGTAAGTGAATCTTAATTAGTTTTAGTAAATTTTTATAAAGTATTATATTTATTTTTTATTATTGTAAAATTTATTTTTGTTAACAGTAATAAAAGTCAATTCTTAATATTTTTTTGAGAAATTCATATTAAACACACTTATAAATTATTAGAATCTGCAAAATATTTTACCCTGACAATCTAATAAATAAATTATATTATATTTTTATTACTCTATCCGTCTCATAATAATTGTTTCATTTGCAAAAATTTTTTTTCTTAAAATGAATGAATTTATGATATAGATAAACATTAATATCTAATAATGATAATTTAATAAAAATATTTTTTTTTATGTTATTTATATTATTTTTTTAAAAAAATAAACTGATCAAATGACTTGATTATTTTAAAACGGATGAATTATTTTATTTATGAATGATTGTTTCTCTTACAGGAGTGTGATTCAAATCAACTCAAGAACAATTTGTCAGGATCTAATTTAGAGTGTAAGAATCCAAGCTTGGAGTTCACATTAGGCATACCAGATTGGAATGGCAAAGGACAAGCCTAATTTCCATTGGTTTTTTTTATTTTAGTTATCTCTCTCTATTTTGCATTCATTTAATTATAATCCACGATGACATAACTTAATCATGCAGAGGTGTATTAGATATATATAAATTGGTGTGAAGGAGATCAAGAAGGAAAAAAAATCGCTACATAGTTCTACTAAGTTCCTTAATTTCAGAATTAATGTTCTGAGTTTATGAACAATTTTGTTTAACTTTTTTTGTTGTATTTATTTTTTACTTATTGGTGAGGAGGAGGTTGATGTAAAAGTAGAAGAACAAGGAAGAGATATAGAGAGGAGGGGAAGAAGTTAATAGTAAACTATTTTGATCAAACTTGCTCTCATTTTTCTCTTGCTACATTTTTTTTTTTCCTTCTCCCTTTGCACTTAGTATATTTTTGTCATCATAGAATAATAATAACCAAAACTTCAATTATAACTTTGAATTAACATGTATCCAACACCAAATTCTTACTTGGTTTTTATAGTTCACATCCTGTTTTAATATGGTAAGTAGCACACATTGAAGTTATTTGCAGTTTTTAAGATTGATGTGACATGAAAGGTCGATTAAAAGAAAGTTAAGAACTTTGCTTAGTTTTTGATACTGAATTGAATATATTCGTAAGTCTCAAATCTGGATTAATCCAATGGGCTAACCTAAATTTTAGAATGTATTGAACCATTAAAAAAAAATAGCTAATTTATTTATATTTTATCTCATGTGTATTTCAGAAGTATATTCTTAAAAAAAAAATTGTAATTTTCAAAATATAGATATAAAAGACATATAAAAGAAGTGTCATTTGTTTTTATTAAAATATACATATAAAAGAAGGTCATTTGTTATATTTGTATGTTTGGAGTACATGTGAGATAAAAAAAAAAGTGTCATTTATTTTTAAACAAATGACACGTTTTAAAAAAAATATTAATGAACTACATTTCGTTAAACAAATTACACTTTAAAAAATTCACAACAGAAAAATATAAAATTATTAAGACATAAAAAAAGTGCTATTTGTTTTTTTTTATTTTTTTATTTTTTGCAATTAAAAGAAGCGTCATTTGTTTTTTTGCTGGTTATTTTAGTTATAGATGTACCATAAGCTTTTTTATATTTTTTATTTTCTTGAGGAAATGTACCATACTCTTAGTCTACGCTAACATTTTTTCTACACATAGAACATTTATTTAAGTTTCAACCTTTTAATAAGGTGAAAAATACATAATTTTGTATTTATTTTCGATTTTGAAAATTTTCATAAGTATGTTTTTATTATGGTAAAGAGAAATGTCTGAAAATTTTGAGCGAATTCATTATGAATACTGTGGGGGTGTCCCTAGTAGGTTTTTCTAAAGTGAAAGTAGTAAGTGTCAAAAAAACAAGCAAGCCCAAAGCATTTCCTTTTGAAGTGGCCCATGAAATGGGATCCTAATCCAAAACTCAATCCACCGCCCATGTTGCCCATTAAAAAAAAAAAAAAACATTTTATCAATTAACATAAACCCTAAAAAAACAAAACATTAGCTCCGTCACAAATCACAAAGCAGCCTGAGTCCATCGCCAGCCTCCAGAAACGGTGAGAAATTCATCTAGGTTTTCCATTTCTTTTTCATTTTTATGACTTTCCTTCTCCTATACTGTAACCCGCCCGACGTCGCGAGTATGCATTTCTACCGTGATTTACGGTCGCAATTCCAACGCACCTAATATACGCATCGCAACAGAGCTCCATCTTCCCCGCAATTTTGCTATTACACGCTAAATATGATAATCTTATTCTTTTTATTTTATTTTATTATATTATATTATCCGTTCATACTTCATACTATTAGATGTATTTTACTTCTATGTAGATAATGATTTCATTCTCAATGAATTATTCATCATGAAGTGGTTTTCTAATAAGTCATGGTATATATGTATTTATATGAATCGTTAATGATTAATTTGTTGAAAATGAATATTTGAAGTAATACTAGACTTTTTGTAATTAGTTCCTTCTATTGAGACAAAGTAAATATGAATATGAATACTAGTGTTGTGTTTCTGTTGGTAAATCTTACGCATTTTTTTCTTCCTTATGCATACGTGTGTTTTTATTTTTAATTTGAAGTTTTATCTTCTTTATAGTGCCTCTGAATGGAATACTATTTTATCTTCCTTACCATGTCAGGTATATATTAACGATGGCTCAAGAAGCTGGTATGTTCACGGTTCATCAAACAATTGGCAGTGTTTTGTGTTGCAAATGTGGTATTCCAATGCAACCAAACGCAGCCAATATGTGTGTCAAGTGTTTGCGCTCTGAAGTTGATATTACTGAAGGGTTACTGAAGCGTCTGGTGCTTGTTCATTGCCCTGAGTGCGAAAGTTACTTGCAGCCACCGAGAACTTGGGTCAAACTACAATTAGAAACAAGGGAGCTGCTGACATTTTGCTTGAAAAAATTGCAGAAAAATATGAATGTCAATAGAGTTAAGTTGGTAAATGCTGAATTTATTTGGACAGAGCCGCATTCCAAGAGGGTTAAAGTCCAGGTCAGTGTTCAGAAGGAGGTTTATAATGGAGCTATTCTCGAACAGTCTTACCTTGTTGAGTATGTTCAACAGGATCACATGTGTGAATCTTGTTCCAGGGTGCAGGCTAACCCTGATCAGTGGGTTGCTGCTGTGCAACTCAGGCAACATGTCTCTCACAGGCGTACTTTCTTTTATTTGGAGCAGCTGATTCTGAAGCATGGTGCTGCTGCTAGATCTGTTAGAATTAAACAGATGGATCATGGTATTGACTTCTATTTCACGAAGCGGAGTCACGGTAACAGCTTTTTGGAATTTATAGGGAAAGTAGCTCCTGTAAGAAGTCGTAGTGATAAGCAACTTGTTTCCCACGATTCAAAGAGTAATAACTACAATTACAAGTACACATTTTCTGTTGAAATCAGCCCCATTTGTCGTGAGGATATAATTTGTCTGCCTGCTAAAGCTGCTGGAACTTTGGGAAATATTGGTCCTATTGTGATTTGCACCAAGGTTACTAACAGTATTGCTTTGCTTGATCCACTTACCTTGAAGTATGGTTTCTTAGATGCTGATCAGTATTGGAGGACATCCTTCAAGTCTTTACTTACTAGCAGACAGTTAGTGGAATATATAGTATTGGATATCGAGGTTGTTTCATCTAGAGTTGGTCCATCTGAGGTTACTATGGGTGGCACAAAATATGTTTTAGCTGATGCTCAAGTGGCTCGTGTGTCAGATTTTGGAAATAATGACACAATATTTTTTGTCAGAACTCATTTGGGCCATCTTTTGAAGCCTGGTGATTATGCTCTTGGTTATGACTTGTATGGGGCTAATAGTAATGACTTTGAGTTGGACAAATACAAAGGACACATTCCTGAAGTGATTTTAATAAAGAAGAGTTATGAAGAGAGACAGAGACAGAGACAGAGACGTGGGAGGTCTCGTCCATGGAAGCTTAAATCACTTCCCATGGAGGTTGATGATAGAGTTGATCAAGATAAGATGAACTCAGAATATGAACAATTCTTGAAAGATATTGAAGAAGACCCTGAACTGCGGTTCAACATATCATTGTACAGAAATACCGACTATCAGCCATCAGAGGTGGCATCTGTTACTGATGAATTAGAGAGACCTTCTATTCCTTTGGATGAGTTGCTGGCTGATCTTGATCTGAGTGAGGATGAAGATGAGGAGGATAACATGGCAGAATAAGCAAAAATTACTTCTATTCCGAAATAGAAATTTATATATTGAGTCTTAGTTATGTTGATGTCAAGGGGCCGTTTTATGTTTATGTTGTGTTAATTTTCAGTATTTGTTGATGCTTTTATTTACTGCACGAATGAGAGGATGGTTGTTTTTCAGATATAGGAAGAGTTATAATTGTGTTGGCTGTTTTTCAGATACATATAATTATAATAGATCTAATGATTGCATAAACAATGTGCAGATTATGTGTTTCAATCTTTGGTTGAATTATATCTTCAGTTTTCTGTTTAGTATAACGGACTTCTGAGTCTCTTTGAAATCCTATTCCTACATTTTAAATATATGTGTTAGACATTCACATAATATTCATCAATGATCCACCCATGAAATGTTTAAGCTTATCAACGCATGGGATTAATAGACCTCAGATAGCTCAACAATAGTTTGTAGCTTCCTTTGCAATTTGTACAGGAAATGATAATTATTGCATGATTCTCCAGAAACTATGGGAAAGCACCTATGAACTCAATATGAGTTTTTTAAGTGTAGACCATTGTGCCGCTCTCGTTTTTTAAAATATTAGTTAAAATATTTTAATTAATGTTAATATGAAATATTTTAATTTAAAATAAATTTGAATTTTATAACAATAACAAAAAGTTAATGTTAAATATATTACATAAATTATTAAAAATGATAAAATGAATAAAAACTGAGTATAAAATTTTCAAATTATCAAAATTTATAGAAAAATTTCTAATGATTATAATTTATAAAATATTATAATATGTTTGCAACAAGTGAAAAATGGTTGAACATGCTATATTTTATAAAATATTCGGTAATTTATAAAGCTATATAATTGTTGAACTGCTATATATTTTCATTTGTTTGCACTTTGCAGCATTGGTAATTTTAATATTGTTTGCAGTAGCTTTTACTTTTCACGATTTAGGGTTTGGCAATGATCCAATGTTTGGCAGCCGGAGAACTCAAATGGTAAACCAATCAAAAAGCAACTTCTTCACCTTAAAAGATCTCTTCACCATTCATGATTTTTCCAGGACATATATAAACTACTTGCACTATTTAGTTTCTCAAGGCATAATTCTAGTGGTTGAACTGATAAATCCAAAAAATTATATAAGAAAAAATTTAGAATTTGAGCTTTAATTACTACCTAGAGGTTGGAATAGTTAAGGTTGGCTGAGTGGAACCTTCGATCAAATCTAGGATAAACCCAAGTCAAATCATGTTTTTGTATAAAGAGATAATATTTAAGTTTTATAGAAGTCTATTAGTTAAATATGTGAGATTAATGAATAAAAAAAAAAAAAAAACTATTTAGACCTACTACATTGATCTAATTAAGTAAATGATATAAAGGATTTACGATGTAATTATATTTTATAATTGGTGGTATAATATGAAAAATGACGGTCCGATCACAAATAGAGTATAAAAATAAGAGTTAATTAAGATTAATAAGGATTAGTTAGATTTTTTTCTATCATTATAAGGTCGGTTAATTTGTTATTAGTTTTGTATATTTTCTCTATTTAAGAGGTCTATCTCTAAAATCATTTGTGATTCTTAACTCTTGATTAATTAATAGTCGAAAAGTGTTCGGTCTTAATTTAATATGGTATTAGATTAACTCTAAAAATCTTCTTCTCCTTTCTTTTGTTTGTTTTCCATCTTAAGCATTATCTTCCCCTTTCTTACATTTTATGTATGTGTCCACTGTGAAAGAATCCTATTTTGATTTTGCAACCAATCCTTCTAATCCTTACTACTTGCATCCTAAAGAAAACCCGTTATTGATTCTCGTTACTCCTTCATCTCAAAGAAGAAATATAAATTTGTTGATGGAACTTTTCCCTAACTTGCATCCAACCATTTTCTTCATGATCAATGGAGCTGATGCAACCACATGGTGTTATCTTGACTTCAACGATCAATTTCAGATAGTATCAACAAATCTATTCTTTAGATTGGCAAAGCCGATGTTGTTTGAAAAATTCTTGATCAATGATTTTTTCAAGGAGATATCTTTGGAATCTCCGATATCCTAGACAATCTCACTCAATTACAATAAGGTATTCTTGACATCTCCAACTATTTCACTCGATTAACTTTTACGTGCGATGAAATTAAAAATTTCTTCTCAAAAAGTTAAAATAACTCAAATAAAAAGTTAAAATACATTTTTTATTTAAAAATTACATTTAAGTTGAAAAATAAAAAAACCAAACATATTTATATATAAACAATAATTTAAACACATATTTAATTTTTTTTTTAAATATTCAAATAAAATTCTACGACTTTTATTATTTTTATGGAACTTTTATTTATAAAAAAATCTTGTATCAATTCTATTATGCACACTTAAGTTAAGTTTCGCCTCATACATAAACTTATTTCAATCATTTAACTAATAAATCTCACTTATAGATAAAATGAGATATGATGTAAGTTAATGATGTAAAAAGAACTTGTGTATGGTGCAAGACAAATTTAAGTGTAAACATTAAACAAATTCAAAAATAATTATTTCAGTTCAAAATTTAAATTAAATATACATCAATTTTATTTAATTTATTTTTGTTATATTTGATAGTCGAAGAATTACTATTTACCAACTCTTGATAAATTGCCTTCACCACACGATTTGTGGTAGTTGAGTAGAATCTATCATATGATTCATATCCACAAAACAATTGAAGTTATTATTGATAATAACCATATACATACATGGTCACAAGCTAGATTTTCCATTTTGTTTTTTTTACAATAACTTTTCCAAAATTATAGTACCAATAAAATGAGCGAGGCGCGTTTTGGCATCTTAGGCTGCGCCAATATCGCTAGAAAAGTGGCTAGAGCCATTGCTCTTGCTCCCAACGCCACTCTCTACGCCATCGCAAGCCGTTCCATACAAAAGGCGGAGAAATTCGCCGCCGAAAACAGCTTACCGGCTAGCGTGAGGGTGTATGGTAGCTACGATGAGGTTGTGGAGGATTCAGGTGTGGACGCAGTGTACCTTCCCCTCCCTACAAGTTTGCACGTGCGGTGGGCGGTTACTGCTGCGAGTAAGAAGAAACATGTGTTGGTGGAGAAGCCTGCGGCTCTTGATGTGGCTGAGCTTGATCGGATCTTAGAAGCTTGTAAATCCAACGGCGTGCAGTTTATGGATGGTGCTATGTGGTTGCATCATCCTAGGACTGCTCACATGGAACACTTGCTCTCTGATTCTAATTCCAATGGTATAGGACCCGTTCATTTTGTAAGTGAAGTAGGATTATTTCATTTTTATTCAAAAATAAAATATCCATTTTTTATCTTTGAAAATTTAATGGAACATCATTTTGGTTCTCAAATTTGCATATTAACAATTTAGTCTTTTAATTTGAAAAAAATAACAATAAAATTAATCTTTTTTTTTTTTTTAAATTTGTACCACAATTTTAAAGATTTTATATTTGCTTTGATGTAACAAAAAATTATTTAAGTCAATATAATATGTCTTTTATTAGTTTTAATAGATATTTGCTGAAGAAATTGTTTTGATAGAGGAACTGAGGAATCAAATTTATTGATATTTTTTAATTTAAAAGACTAATGTGGTTTTTCATAAATTTAAACTACCCTTAACGTTTCATGGAATAAAATTACTATTCTTTCAGAAATTATTTCATTGTTATTTCCAATGTCGTAGTGGTAAAAAATTTGTTTTGAATCTTAGAGGTTGTAGGATCAACTATGAGAAGATATAATTTTTGGATTTGGATCCCTGCTGCTGCATGGTGAACCAGATCTAAGGGTTTCCACTGCTGCTGCACCATGCAGTGGCCATATAGGATCCTCGTTCATAATTTTTGTATTATTTTGCACAAAAATGCTCAATGAAATAATTAAACCTAATTTGTTCATACTTTAGTATTACTATTTTATTTACTTTTGTGCTAGATTTAATTTATATCTTTATAAATTTGTTTTGCATAAATGATGTGTGTTTTGAAGATCCATAGCACATCCACAATGCCAACAACACAAGAATTCTTGGAGAATAACATTCGAGTAAAGCCAGAGTTGGATGCTCTTGGTGCACTTGGTGACTTGGCATGGTACTGCATTGGTGCATCCTTGTGGGCAAAGGGCTACAAACTACCAACCACCGTCACCGCGCTTCCCGACACCACCCGAAACGCTGGCGGAGTCACATTGTCAATCTCAGCTTCTTTGCAATGGGACCAACCTAATAAAACAGTTGCAAATATTCACTGCTCATTTCTTTCTCACACGTCCATGGATTTAGCTATATGTGGTTCCAATGGGTCAATTAATCTAAAGGACTTCATAATCCCATACAAAGAGACTTGTGCAAAATTTGACTTCACATTTGGTGCAAAATTTGTTGATCTTCACATTGGATGGAATGTGAGACCAGAGGAAGTTCATGTGGACAATAAGCTCCCACAAGAAGCTTTGATGGTGCAAGAGTTTGCTAGGCTTGTTGCAAGTATCAAAGATTGTGGGTTTCAACCTTCTAGAAATTGGCCTGAAATTAGTAGAAAAACTCAATTGGTAGTTGATGCTGTGAAGAAGTCCCTAGACCTTGGCTGTAAACCTGTTGTCTTGTAGCTAGGTATTTTTCACTTTTCAGTTATAAGTAATAAAAACTATATATATGCTTTAAAGAAGTAACAAACCACAAGTGTTTGAGTATCATGCAATAGACGAAACTTAAAATGGATTTTCTGTATTGTTGGAGCTCAATTCAGATTATGATACAATATAAAGTCTTTATCTTAGCTTTCTAATTCCATCAAAATCAAGTTGATCAGACATTGATATCTCCAGTTATAACAAAAATAGTAAAGAGGTGTAGCTTTTCTACACGTATTATTGATTAGGGCTCAAGGCCTAATCTGTTAACATAAATTTCTCTAAAAAGTGAGTTTTCTGGGGTTTTCTCTTGTTATGAATCACATACCCTTAAAGAACAAACAATCTCAAGAGATTTCAGAAACACAATAAATCTATTTATGCTGATTTCAGTTTCTGATTCAAAATATATAACAAGCTTAAAAAACAGACAAGTTATAACAGTAAAAACAACATGGTGACCCTCTACCTAAACATGATTACAAAGTTTGAATACACTACAACAAGACTTGGTCACACAATACTTAAGTAATAAGAAACCTTAACAACTACATAATACATAAATTAAAATAATATATCAGAAAATACTACAAGTGTACATCCTAAAATCTCAATGTCTCAGATTTTCTCAACAGTAACAAACACAAGCCCTGTTTTGTATGATACACATTAATTATAGTACTAGAATGATGGTATAAATGGCAGTAGTAATTCCCTTTGTTGAGGATTCAATGACAGTAAAATTGTGTCAAAAGCATCGGGAGGAATGTTTTGCCCAATTTGTCTCAGCAAATTATTTATGTGGTTGATTGTTTGTGCTGTAGCCAATTTGTTCCCGTTTTCAATAACCTAAAGAAAGAAAACATATTCTAGCAGTTATAAAGGAGCACATAAAGAAATAAACTCAGACAAATAGACATTAATTAAGTGGATGACTCACTTCAAGAAACACTGCAATAATCTTAACAAGGTTTTGATTACCGGCTCCTAAAAGATCCTTATCTAATCTGACAAGTATTAAAGCATTCTGTTAATACACCTGCATGTTATACTGAAAAGTTGATAACTCAAAAAGGTTCTGTTAAACTTCCTTACCTTGCAACCATCAAACAGAGCTGTTCATGCATAATTTTGGCTTCAACCAAATCTTCTTTAAGTGGCAAGAAACTTAGCCAGGCAGGAACAATCTGAAAGAATGAAAGAAAAAAAAGTTCCATCATTTTATAACTCATAGTTTTAAAATTTACAGTTGTGATTACGCTCCAAACCATTATATTGCAGATTTGCAGTTAAATGTGATTAATGCAACTGCAGTTTTGATTGCGATACCCATTGTAGAAATCTCAATAAAAAATCAACATTGCGGCCAAACTGCAATTTAGAAGTATTGTGGCCATTAATTGAAATATTGAAAAGTAAGATTTATATATTATTTTCTTATGAAAATGACAACATAATATATAAATTTTATTATTTAATATTTTAATTTATGGTCACAATAATTTTAAATTGAAATTTGACCGTAATATTAATTTTTTATTGAGATTTCTACAACGGTGTCACAATCAGAACTCCAATTGTATCAATTACATTTAAGTGCAAAGTAATGAATTTTATTATTAATCGTAAGAAATATATTAAAAAAAATACTATTTTTTGTAAAAAAGAAGTGACATTTCAAAATTATAATATGATTTCATATATTAATATCAAAATAATACAAGATTCAAATCATAAATCAAATGATAAAAGAAAAGTGATTAGTTATATAAAAATGAATAAAAACTGACTTATTACGCTAAGTTTAGTTAATCACTTATTACAATGAATTAGCATTCGTCATACTAGATTAGAATTTAAGATGAAATTCATGTTCAAAATGTATAAACTAAAGATTTGTGTGGATTGGATTTAGTTTATGATCAAATCAAGATTAGACTCACATATATCATAAAATACTGATAATGATTTTAAATTATGGTTTGTAAATACAATCGAGGACACAATATTACAAATTTTAAAATCTCTGCAATGATATGACAATCATAATCTCTACCACATCCATCTGTTTTTCCCGCATTTTATTGAGTTTCAATGTTCACAGTTTAACCTCAACCACAACAACAATTTAAAAGCATTGTTAAATCTAAGATAGTGATAATTAACCAATTAACCATGACCAAAGGGAGATATTACCGTAGAGCCATCAATGCTATCACGATGGAATTCACAAATTCTTCCAAGAGCAGAAACTGCAACATCACATGCTTTTGCATTCTCGGAAATTGATCGATTTGGATCTTTCATTAAATTACCGATTTCCGATAGTATAACTGAAAACCCACAAAAAAAAAAGATTTAGTTGTGAAATTATTGATGATAAATACAGTGGAAGAAGTACAGTGCAAATGAAACAACATAACATACTAGGGATAAAAGGCTTGAAATGCGGTGTTCCAAACTCAGCACAAATTCGAATTCCCCGTGCTGCCTCCTGAAAAAGGTGCAAAATAAATATAAATAATTATATACAACAGTGCATTAAGAATTAATCTTGTCTAATATGGGAGTACCATTTTTACTCTCTTTAATAAAATTTAAAAAGAATGAAACCAAGCTTTCAAAAGGATAAGAAACCTCTTTGATTTCAGATTTTTTGTCACTGCATGCTTCCAGTAAGATTGGAAGATAATTAGCAAAATACCTACCAAAAAGTAAAAATAAATAAAATAGAAACTTTTAATGCATTATCATTAATTAATATGAATGACATTGGTAAACATATCTAATATACAAGAAGAGAAAGTTAAAAAAGGTTACTTGTGAGCTACTGCATGACAACGTTGTGCAACTATGTTAAAGGTTGACAAAGCAATACTTCTTTGCTTATCACTTCCTTTATCCTGAAAGCAGAAAGCTGAAAAACATTAAATTAATGGATTATTAAGACAAAATATTATGTGTACCAAATAATTGAGCTAACTCAGAAATAACTACAATTTGTTTATCAATTTTGGTCCAGTATTATTTTGTAAAAGTTTGTCAACCTTTAAAATTTTATATATATATTTTTATCGAACATTTTTCTAAACAAAATACCCTTAATATTTTAAATTTAAACTAAATAAAGATTCCACTTGTCAAAAAAATAAAATAAACATGGAACGCTAGTATAGTCGTATTTCCACTAGTATAGTCAAAGTGATTTTAGAATTTTTTCTTTACAAATTTGATAGCATAATTCTTTTTAAAATTTAAAATTTAATAATATACAATATGAATACTAAATATTGATATTATGAATCTGTAGCAAGATTAAATCGAATCAAATATTATTTAGAAAACATAATAAATACATATACAATATGAAACACAATAATAAACATATATTTTTTTGTTTTGAAGGGCAATAATAACAGGGTTGTCCCAAACATTTGGAGCTCGTATTTTAATATTAAAAATTAGATTTCTAATTAATAAAAAAAAAAACACCAGAAACTTAAAAAGAACCATTATGTATTTAAAAATTTGTAAATAACATTAATAACATTGAAATTTTAATTCTATTTTATTTTTTTTTTGTCAAAAAA
>JBBPBS010000106.1:4257596-4297632 GCA_037974835.1 Cicer judaicum | reverse complement strand
TTTATGATTTTGTTTCTAAATTCTTGTCCTTTTTTGTTTAGTCCTATAGTGCCAAAATGAATTTTTATCTTTTAGTAGTATTTTTTCAGACTTTATAATAATCATAAAAAAGAAAAATTGAACCCTATAACAATTAGTCTGTATGCATATATACCCTTGACCGGCCCTACCTAATAATAGCAGGTTCAGAAGAAAAATTTCAATGACAACATTCCGTCCAAGTTAGCATACTAAATATATGGTAATTTTTCCACGGATATTGAAATCTAGCATACTGTAACACAATTTTTTACCTGAAGTATTGATAACAATTTGCTCATTACAGTATTCGCAACCTGGTATGATGCTAAGCTTTCTGGAACAGTGTTCTTTAGAAAGAATAACATTGCTGAGGCAGCTTGTTCCTAGAAAAACAACATAAGATTATTAAACTTTAAGACATGTTTGAAAATGTGGTAAAGAAAGACACACACATCTTTCCGTGAGAGAGAAAGGTAAAGAATGGAAAGCGTAGGAATAGAAACAAATAACATCCAGATACTGTTCATGCTTCCCAATCATTGCCATTGTTTACTCCCTAAGAATTAATTTCAAAGAAAAACAATCTGATTAAAAAAATTTAACGGGATTAGGGTTTAAATTGAAGTTGTCATTGCAATTACGCTATAAATTTTTATATTGAAACAAAATACAGCATAAATTATAACTATGATTATGTTGTAAAGATTTCAAAATCTACCATTGAAATTACAAACTGTAATTTAAAATCATAAAATAAATTGTTAATGTACTCTAATACTTTTTCTAGTTCTAGAAAAAGTATCTAAACTACAGTTACTCCCTTAACAAATTCAAAGTTATAATAATATCATATGTATCTAAATAGACCTCTTAAAAAGTATTATATTTTACAGTAATAAAAAGTTGAGAATAGATATAATATTTTATTAAAATTTATTGAAAATAACTCAGTCGTCCTTTAAATCAAGACAATATAATATTTATTAAAAATAGCTATGTTGTCCTTGGAAAAGTATGATATTAGACACCTCCTATAATAACTAGTAAATGTAAGATGTGGAAGGTCATAGTTACATATTCACAGACAAACAATTAAAATGTATTTGGTGGCTAATCTTGCATTTCTTCTGTCGGATTAGTTGTATTAATACATTTTGCTTGATTAAAAAAAATGAAAATTACCCCTCCTTTGGTAAAGGAAAAACAAAAAAACTAACCATCAGTTTAAATAACATTTTTATCATGTGTTGATGGTGCACTATTTTCATAATTCTTTTAAAAAGAGTATCATTTTAATGATAATTCATATGTTTTAATAAGCATTTGATTCAAATAAATATATTGTATTTTGTTTTTAGTTTTAGTACTTGTATATATAATTTATTATCTTTTCAAATATACTATTTTATTATTGCTTTTTAATATTTTTATTTTTAATTTAATTTAATTTATTTTTTATAGAGACTAAAAACAAATTACGGTAATTCACCGAATCAATATGTAAACATAAATGATTTATTATTTTCACAAAGATAAAAAAACTAACTGAAATTATTTGCTGTTTTGGTTGAAAATTTTAAAAAATCAAAAGGGATCATCTATGTTGTAGGAAAAGTAAACAAAGCATATATGTTGGAGGTGAAAGAAAGTATGTATGGATTACGGAAGTTGTAGATTAAGGAAAAAAACAGATTTTGCATGATACCAAATAGCTTACAATGAACATCGACTGTACTATACCTTCACTTTGTTGTCCTGATCACCGCCAAGTGCAATGGGAAAAGCCTGCACAAACCTATGATGATAAAGAATTTGTGCTACTTGGACAAAGCCTATAGGCATCTCCATCAAACTAAAAGCTGCCAACCGAACTTGAACATGGGAGTCTTGGAATAACTTCAAAATTTTGTTTACCATTTCTGCTAGAAAATTTTCCATCAATACCTGCACATATGAATAACCATATCTAAGTCAAACTGAATCGTCCCAAAATATGAAGTGTGACTCAATAAAGTTTTGTAACCTGCCACTACGACAAAAATTCCTGTAAAAATTGTTGAGTTAGCACTTATGTGCAATTAGATAGTAACATCAATTACATAGGTGCAATTAGGATCAATTCAGAGTGATCCCAACTTTGCTTTTCTTAAATAAATGTTTTTCCAGTGGTTGTGTTCTCGTTGTATTATCTTTTCTTTTAGTTTGTTTTTCCTTTCTTGGAGTATTTCTTGTACTCTTTGTAAAATTAATTTTTTTTCAGTATTTGCCAGGTTGGTATGTTTGGTTTCTGATATAAAAATTTTGCCATTAAAAATTTCTTGTACACTTTGTAAAATTAATGATTTTTTGAAGAATCAACATATGGTTCATCACTTGCAATAGAAGACCTCGTCATGTCATCCAACCGCAATATTATGGTTGCAATAGTTTCTACATCAACATCATCAATCTGCAATTTTCTTGTTTTATAAGATAGCGAGTGCAATAGCTGCATCAGATCGCGACCAAACAAATGAATTATATATATATAATTCTCAACAGTTTATGCAAATTATTTTTCTATCTTTCTTTTTCTTTATATAATAGATTCAGACTGTAATTTAAAAGGTTTGAGAGATATTTTAAAAGGAAAGCAAAAGATATGTGGTTTTGGAAATAAATAGTAAATAAAAGTATTTGATGTTTCCGTAATTGATGCAAATAAAAAATAAATTCACTCTATAATTATCGCAAGATGCATGCAATAGTTGCAGTAATGGGTATATGTTGCGTTTGCAGCCGCAGTTTTTAAGAATGAATCAAAAGGAGTAAAAACATTATAGTTTTCAATGAAATCTTAAGTGATGAGAGTGCTAGAATGATAGATGGATAGATAGAGAAAAAATGAGTGTTTGTGAAAGAACTATACATAAAATAATGAATAATTAAGGATTCCCGCAAGAAGTAGTATAGTATCCTATTATATATGATATGCATGGTAAATCTTAATGCAAGAAGAAGTAGAGAGTATAGTTACGATGAAGTAATCACCATTTCATCAGAGAACTCTTTGGCAATGACAGTGAGCAATGTGATTCCTGCATGTCTCGTTTTCCAATCAGTTGACTCCAAATAATTCGACAACATTTCATAAGCAACAGGCACAACTTTACTCCCTCCAAGTCCAACACAAAGCTTCTTCAAACACTTTATTCCAAATTCATACACATCATCATCTCCTCCTTTTTCTTCTTCCAATTTCTTGTTACCGTTACCGTCATCTTTAACGGACAAAACCAGAGTCTTCATTGGAACAACAAATAACCTAACCACCGTCTCATACGGAAGATTAACCAGCGTCTGCTCACATTCCTTCAACTCGGCCATTGCGAGAACCAATTCAAAAGCCAAACGATGCGTTTCATCTCTAACGCCGTTATTCTCCGCGATCTGTAGTGCATCGAGAACCATATCACTCAAGTAAGGCTTCAACAGAGCAGGCTCACAAGAAACAAGCTTAATCAACTCCGCAAACGCGTTTTTGAAATAGCTTCTTTCGAAGCTATGTAATAGTGCAAAAACGCCAACCATCATCGCTCTTAGAAGTTCGTGAAAAAGCGGTGGATCGTAAAACAAACGGATTAAACTCACAACTGCTCTAAACGACGCTACTTGAACGTCAGGGTTACGGGAAGAGAGAGAAGATAAAAACGACGAGTGAAGAAATCGAACTTTGTCGGTTAGAGTTTTGGAAATTATTAAACGACTGTCGTTTGAGAGTGATGAGAACACTAGAAGCGCGAATTCGCGAATTTTTTCGTCGTTTGAATTAACGGAGTTGAGAAGGAAATCGAGGATTTCGTGCCATTGTTGATGGGATTGATAAATAACGGAAACGGTTTGAGAAAGGATGAGTGACGCGAGTCTAAGTACGTGGGTTGAAGTTTCTTCGGTTAGATAGTTTATGAAATGGGCCTGGAGGCGTGATTGGGCCTGGGGGCGTAATTTGGGCCAGAGTTGTGACGGTTGGACGAAAAGAAGAGCGCGTGCGGCATTTGTGCGCGTGTGAGTTTCGGGACTGGATGTTAGAAGAAAAAAGAGCTTGATCATGAGGAGATCGGGGTGGTGGTATTTGCAACATTGGAGAAATGTGAGTGCTTGAGATTTTCGTTGTTGGTTTTGGTTTTGAGGAGGGTTAGGGTAAAGATGAGAGAAGAGTGTTTCCATGGCGGTGTCGTCGTTGGAACTTAGAACCTTAAATGTTTCGGATTGTAATTCCACAGAGAATTCAGATTCCATTGCAAGAATGCAATTAGATTAAGGGTTTTTGTTGTTAATTTATGCGTATAGAATTAAGGGTTTGGTTTGATGTACGTAGGTGAGTGAGTGAGTGAGGATGGTTTTTGGCTTTTATTTGTTTTGATATTTGCTAAAAGGAAACAAAGCTTAGATGAAAAAAGAGAGAGTGACACACACATAAGAACTAAGAAGGGGTATGTCTGACGGCTGAAAGGGAAGAATAAATAACATTAAAAAGACTCGTAACTCAAGTATGATACGCTTACGCTAAAAGCGGAGACTTTCACTCACATCATGGCACATCCCTCTACAACTCCAGTTACACTTTTTTTTTAGTTCCAAGTTACACTCTTGCTCACAGTTTCTTTTTTTGGTATATTCTATTTAATATCTACTCATTTTGTTTTTATAAAATAGGACAGTCTTTCTTTTTTTTTAACAAAAAATTTAAATTATGAATTTTATCCAAGAAATTTAAATTATACGCCGGTAAAAAACTACAATTTAGATTATGGTTTATTTTCTCTATTTTTCACGAGAAATTAAAATTATAATTAATTCACATTATTTGTCATTAAGCGTGATGATTTGGTTTTATAGAGTTTTAACGGCACGAATTGAGTCTCGTGCATCTAATATGGTATACGAGGTTTAATATTGAATGTTAATTAATAACAAACGTGGTAGGAAAAAGAGATGAGTTTTGTTGTACCACGCGCTCTTAGGTGTGTGTATAAATGGCTATTAAATATCTAATTTCATAATAAACTTTTCAGCTCAAATAAATGTATCCGCTCCGAGTCATCATCCCTTAATTTCTTAACACAACATGATAGGAATGAAGTGTTTGAAAATAGATAATGATTGAAAAGTGTTATATCAGATCAAATATCACAAACTTGGGAAGAAGCACCATCTTAATGGTGAAGGTTGGTATACACTCCTCGCAAAGGATAACACACTATAGTATTCCATGAATTAGTGTCATATCTACTAATCTCTGAAGCCTTAAAATGATGGAGTACATCTTTTAAAGAATCATCTTAATATTTCCAAAGTTACTATTTAAATTGGGGAAAGTAATTATTTGTTTTAGTTATTTTTACTAATGAAATATTGGTTAAATAAATGGTTTTGTTGCCATGTTCCTATTTTCTAGTAACAAGTATTCTCTTTTCTTTCATGTTTAACAAAATAGCACGTTCGCTTGCATGATCTATTGTTCAACTACACGTGTTAACAACTTGTTTCCATATTTGTAGTAACTAGTTACAACAACTTACTTAACTTTTTCACCTCTTGACTATCTCTCTTCAGTTACCGAAATCCAGCAATATTCGAGGAATAGACTAATTGAATTTTCTACTCCCTCTCACGCTATGCATATCAGATTAAAAAAAAAAAAAAAGAACAGAACCGATTGAAAAGAAAACCATTTACTTTTCAAATCTTCATTTTTATCTCATTCATTCAAACACTTTGCATCTTTTCTGAAACTGAAAAATAAAATGATTGAGAGGCCTTCCTAGATTATTTTACCTGTTTAATACCTTATTTCACTATTTTATTTTGCAGATTGATTGTTCATTTTAGTTGTTCGTGGGTTGCTACAGACACAACATTAACAACAATAGATAGTAATCCTAAACCATTAAAGATAAAATGCACATGAAGTGTTGAAAATGATGTCGATCGATAGCTTCTATGATTACTTTTTAAACGGTGAAGTCTCTTTATAAATCGAAACCATTTCTTTTGTTGAATCTTCATTTTAATAATGTTATTGTGAATTTGTAGTATTTAAGTATTAACCGGATAGTTGACCCTCTTAAAACTTCTTAAATTATTATTATTATTATTATTATTATTATTTTTAAATAACGAAATCATGATTTGATTTTTTTAGAGACTAAAATAAATTTTAAGTAAGAAATCATTAGTATAGAATAAAAAAAATGGCATAATATTTGAGTAGTAAAAAATATATATTATATAATAAATATAATACATAACATGATAATTTTTATAAATTTTTTATATGAAATACTATTTTATTGCACCACCCCAAGAATCCGGAAAAAAAAAAGTATTTTGAATCAATTAATGATATTTATTTTTCAAAAACATTCTAAAATAATGAAATGGAATTTTTTAAACAGCAAAAAGTTATCTATGGAATCATTCATAAAAAAAATTTGATTGCGAAGAACTCAACCACACTCCATTGAATTTGTCACATATGAGGATATACACACTATAATATAATATACAGTAAAATAATATTTATAAGGTAGAGGTATAATTTGAGGAGTGCCAAAGGATATTCAATTTTGTGAAAAGAGAGAACACACCCAAACCGATTACCACACTTATTGTCATCCGGCTGAGCTTGATCTTGTATCCAACTAGTTATAGCTATTATGCTTAACTCTAGTGTTGCATCTCAATGGTGAGAAAAATAGTTGTCTTACTTTCGAACTTGGGGTTGTTTGACTTATGTTTGGAGGAATAATGCATAAAACAACTGCATTATATTCGTCTGAAATGAACATTAAAAAAGAAAGAGAGAATACAACTCTTACTAAACAAGTTATTGTTGTTATGCTTAATTTTGGCAAAGAGAGATAACGTACTCAAAACGACCACCACAAGCGCCGTCGTCCGACTCGGTTGGGTCTGGGCTTATATTTGTAACAAGAAATGGAAAACATTAATAACACTTTTATTGACGATTGTTCTGATTTTTATAAACTGCAAGGAATTATACATGAAACAACTGCACAATATTCGTCTGAAATGAACACTAAAGCTATTACTAAAATAGTTATTGCTATTATGCTTAACTCTAGCGTTGTATCTCATTGGTGGAGGAATTTTATTGATTGTTTGATATATTTTGAATAGAGTTCCTAAATATTAAAACAAACATCTCCTTATGAAATTTTGAAGAAAAGACAATTGAATATGTCTTACTTTTGAACTTGGAAATGTCTAGCTTATGTTAGAATCTCTAATCTCAAGCAAGCTAAACTCTCTATTAGAGCCTATTAATGAGAATTCATTGGGTTACAACAAAGGGTACCAATTTTATGACTTAAATGCTAAAGTGGTCATATCCTCAAATGATGTTGACTTCCATGAAAATAAATTCGCTTTCAAATTGAAAAATAGTGGGGGCAACGAACCAAGTCACGTTCTTGTGATTAGGAACATTGAAAACAACAAACAAGACAAAACATAACCTCAAAGAAGTAAGAGAGTGATAGTTGCTAAAGATTATAAGAGGATTATGCAAATATAAACCTTATAAGAGGATTATGCAATTCTTCAAAAAGATTTATTGTCTTTGAATGCAGATCTATGGCAAGAATTATAAACGATGAGATGGATTCTCTAGAGTCTAACAAGACCAGACATTTAGTATAATTGCCTCATAATTGCAAATTGATAGGTTATAAATGAATTTTAAAAAAGAAATTGAAACTCGATGGGACTGTTGATAAATATAATGCTCGTCTTGTAGTTGAAGGTTTCAAACAAATAGAAAAAATAGATTTCTTGAACACTTTTTCACCAGTCACAATAATTACATCAATTGTGGTACTCATTTCACTTGTTGCTAATCATAACAATGATACGCCAAATGGATGTCAACACTACTTTTTTAAATGGTGACTTGAAAAAAGAAATTTATATGGAACAAACTGAAGGTTTTGTGATTTATTGGCAAGAAAACAAGGTTTGCGAGTTAGATAAATCCTTGTATGATCTTAAACAAGCTCTCAATAAATGACATGAAAATTTTGATAACTTGATTATATCAAATGAGTTTAAAGTGAATGGAAGTGACAAATGTATATATTAAAAATATGAAAATGTCAGTTGCACTATCATATGTCTCTATGTACACAACCTACTCATATTTAGCTCAAATATGCATTCTTTAAATATTTTGAAATCATTGTTGTTTAACAACTTTAATATGAAAGACCTGGAAGAAGCGAGTGTAATCCTTGGAATCAAAATTACTGGGCCAAAAAAGGAAATTTCTTTGGATCAGTCTCACTATGTTGAAAAGATCTTAAAGACAATACAAATACTTTGAATGTAAATCTGTTTGCATACCATATAGATCATGAGTAATTCTAGTAAATCATGAGTAATTCTAGTGGATCATGTACGCACTGATGAAAATTTAGCAGATCCTTTGACGAAATGATTGACCAGAGAGAAAGTCATAAATATATCTAAAAGGATGGAACTATTGCCTATAGATCGATGAGTTACTCATGATGGTAACATGACCTAAAATATTGGAGATCCTAGGAATTAGGTTCAATTGGTAATAACACGTTGTGAAGTGATATAAGATGAACATGTTATTATAAATCAGATAAACATGATTCCTGAAGTGATGAAAGGATGAAGTAATAGAAAGTCTTAATGAGATCTATACAATATTTGAAATGGAGTACCTAACTACAAGAGTAATCTTGATAGATTCACCTACGTCAATGTGAAAGTGGGGTCTTTTCCTATGAAATTTTTAGGCAAAATTTCTAAAGGATTCACTATATTGAGATAGACATGCAAGACTATTATTGCACATGTTTTGACAATACATCATATGAAAAAGTTATGTGTGAGTTTGATGTTAGAGATAGCGTTCAAGACTACGAGTCACTCTTGTTGAATTTAAATCTCACGTACTATGCATAGGTTCAAGTCAGAAGACGCTTTTGTTTATGAACGATCTTATAGAAGCCTTTGATATTATTTCACAAACACTTTTATTAATTCAAGTGGGGGATTGTTGAAAACAATAAAGCTAATTGGTTTGAATTGAAGGAAGAAAAAGTCTCACATAAGAGGGATATCACACATCAATAATGTTTATAACATGGAGGTACCACTTAGGGCGTGCCCCAAAAGGTACTCGATTTTGTGAAGGGAGAAAAACACACTTAAAGTGACCACCACACGTTTTGTATCATGAAAATAAAATATTTTAACTATGTGTATTTTTCTTTGGTACGTTTTGCATATTTATACCTTCCATTTAGTTAACAGTCAACCACTGATTTGTTCAACTCATCCCCTATTTTTGTGCGGCAGTTTGCGGTTTATGTGGATTTGATTATTTGGGCTATATTTTTTTCTCTTCTGTCAATTGTAGAATTTCTCTATAAATAAAGAATTATGTTGAGTTTAAGATCACACCAAAAAACTCTGAAAATCCAAGTTTTTTTTCTCTCTCTTTCTCCTTTTTCTGCTTCATTCAAATTTTTCTTTTTGTTTCATATTTCAAGTTTGATACAGTTTGTTTAAGTTGTTTTATCATTTGGAACTTCGTGATTAATTGTTTGTCTTACACAATTTAAACTGTGTCGAATAACATCTTGAAAAGAACGACCTAATATGCGTCATTTGTGGTTGAAAATAATTTTTAAACAATTTTTTAAAACTCAAAATCAACGTGAAGTAATTCAAAACACATGTAAGGTAAACTTTATAGAAAAATAGTGTATCGATGAAATCCCACCAATTTGATCTTGGAATTGCTCAAGGTACACTTTAGCATTAGCAAACTTTCATCCAAACTTCTTCTTCTTTAGCCCATACGCTATGGATTCAAATAATAGAAATGTGTCATGGGATAAATATTATATTGTCATCTCCTAGGTTGACTATCAAATAGTATGAGGTAAAATGTGTTTTGGGAGTTTGAGGTCAAAGTGAGCGATGGAATGAACGGTAGATTTCTCAATAATTTTGTTACAAATTTAATACTCAAACAGACATCCCAAAATTCAGTAAAAACTACATTATATGATCCTAATTTTAGAATAAAAATTCTTAATAAAATGACCATGAGTTTCTAGCAAGACCATCACAAACTAAGTTACCTCTATTGCGAATATGAGAGTCATTCAAATTAATTTGAACACCGCATTAATTTGAACAAAAAATTAAGCTTGACTTGAGTTGGTATTTCATATTACACTTAATTTTAGATCCGAGAAAAAACAAATGAGTTTCTATCCTTCCACAAACGGTGAGCAACCATACCAAAGAAAACAGCCCAGTGACTATGTAGTAGGCTAACGTCATTAGAGAGATTCCAAGCATTCGTATAAGGCTGAAAAATTTACTCCAGTGTATAGAATCGATAATACTAATCAAGAAGTCATTGACAACAGAATCGATAATATTTTGTTCCATTTTTATCATTATTTATAGAAATATATTTTAGAAGAAAAAAATGAATTCATAAATAATAATATAATATAATTCTGTCAAAATAAATAAATGTATAATATAGTAAATATACATACATTCAAATACATTTTCCTAAAAAAAATATATTAAATCTGTTTTTTACTGTTAAAAATATATTAGACCTGTTAAAAATGTATGACTAATGTCAATAAAGAGAGAAAGACTTCATGTTATCGAAGCTACCAAGCATAGCAATACACCACCAAACAGAGTATTGAAAAGCATGATTAAGATAATATGGTGTTGGTAAAGCACTCCTTCAAAAGAAATCCCTATATCAAAAATTAAGATTCTGTAATTTGTTACAAGAGGCGAAGGAAACAGAGTAGAAAGACTATCTACATTTGTATTATTTATGTGTCATGTGTGAAGGTTATTGTGTCTTTACACGTTTGGAAGATTGTAAATTGAAATCTTCCTGGCTTATTGTCTATTGTACAATTCAATGAAAAAACAAGAAGTATTTCCACATCTCCAACTTACAAATATTTCTACAGGGAGTCAATCTCACCATGTTAACTAACGAAGTCAATCATCTGATCAATAACTTCTTGAGTTGCCAGACGGTCAGTGTGAGATAAAATCTGTAAATAAATGTTATTATATATTGTACCAGGATAATTAAGATAAATCCACAGTACAACAAAGTAAAGAAAACTGATTCTACTTACTTCTTTTACCACGGAAATAATAGTGGGAAGATTCTTGTTATTGTCTCCAAATAGGTCCTTATCTGACCTGATCAATGCATATACAGTTTTAAACTTTTTCTTAGCCCAATATGTGTACCAAAGTATGAATAAATGTAAAAATTCGAATATAAAGCATCAAGTATTCAAAAGGAGAATTGAGAAAGATCTAACACCTTTGTATCATTTTAGAAAGCAGTTCATGTGCATATTTTGCTTCTTCGAAATCACACTTACATGGCAAGAAGAATAACCAGTTTTGAACCACCTGCTTAACGGCATCATGATTGAGAATAAAATAACAAAGCAGTAAACATTACAGATAATAAATTACTGTAACTCGTGATGATTCTATTCTGTCCAAGATAATTAATTTATGCAAAACTACTGTTTTGTATATATAGAGCAATAGCTGTGAGCAGACATAAGTGTAATGAATTGAAATGTAGTAGATGCTTGAGAAATTTAGCAATTAATCAAATTACAGATTCTTATGAGGAATTATATGTAACATACTTCATTCTAAAACTTGCAGAGATATTGATTTGTATATTATACATAATTTGAAACATAAGGGAACTTACGGAACCAATGTCCTGGTTCTGTAGTCCTGCTTCGGATGCAGGTCCAAGCATTTTTCATTTATTTTTTTACTTAATTTTTCAATAATTCTGACTATATTCTTTATCTGGCACTTGGTCTTTGTTCCATCTGCATCTTTCCACTTTATTTCCGCTCCTATCTTTTGATCCTCCAATAAAATACCAATAACAGCTGCTCTTGACAGTAAGATTTTAGGGTCCATCTATCCAATATACTATCAACAACAACATTATTTTCTGTAAGCATCTTAATAATATGCATTTCACATTTCACCTTTTTAACTTAGAGTTTTCTTGAGAGTAGTTGACCAGTTGCATATCTATATGCACTAAAGGTTCAATGTACAAAAGCAATATACACTATCGACTTCATATTGGATCGTATCAACATATTGATACACGTCTGACACGATACAAGACTAAAAATGACGTGTCGGTGCTTCACAGGTAAGACATTGCTTTTTGGGTAGTAGTGGGTTATCCTTTCTGCATTTCTTTTTTACCATCAATAAACACTTGTATTCCATCTGCAATTCTGTTTCTGTTTGAATTCTAGCTTCTATTATTTCTGGTTTTCAACAATTTGTAACTAGTGCATTAATTTCTCAATAAGCATGAACTCGATTACAAATAACTTAAAAACTTTAAGGACTTAATTACAAATTATTAAACCGTTCAAGGATCCAATGAATTTTTTTTATAGTTTAGGAACCTGATTATAAATTATTGACAAATTCAAAGACTCGATTGCAAAAAAAAATAGTAGTTCAAATATATGTTTTAAAATCTTTAAACAATGTAGGGATGTTAAAATTAATTGAACATGTATTTTATTTCAATTATTGATAAAAGGTAGGTGCGATCTTTCTGTACACAATTACACAAATAAATAGAAATCTTTTAGACATTGAAAAGAGCCATTAAAATTTAAAAATGTGGCATTCTTTTTCTAAGGAAGAATATTGGTATTTGAAAGATTATTACCACCGGGCCATCGATAATGTCACGATGAAATTCACAAATTTTCCCAAGAGCTGCAACTGCCGTATCAAATATTGTTGCTATAGAGATTTCTACATCTCCGGATTCCCTACTAACTTTATATATTTTTGTCATCACATCGTATAGTCTGGAAATACACACTGCATAAAACCTATTACTTGTCATTAAAAAAAACAATTATATATACATAAGGTATATATTATATACTTTCGTGCTTTTAAGTTTAAAAGAGCTTAAAAAAGTTACCGCCAACAATAGTTTTGAGTTGATCGTTTTTACCAAACTTAGCACAGATACCAATCGCCCGTGTAGCATGCTGGAAGAACCATTATCCAAAAACATATCTTCATTATTCATGAATAAATAAATAAATAAAACTAGTGAAACATTTTTACAAATACCAGCTGAGCATGAGGATAATTTTCCCTTAAAGCATCACAGGCGGTTACAATATATTTGATAAGATATCTGTTCAATTAGCAAACAGAAAGGATATT
This sequence comes from Cicer judaicum, assembly GCA_037974835.1. Lineage (NCBI taxonomy): Eukaryota > Viridiplantae > Streptophyta > Magnoliopsida > Fabales > Fabaceae > Cicer > Cicer judaicum. The sequence continues at coordinate 4,284,264 of JBBPBS010000106.1, read as the reverse complement.
TTATTAATAGGGTATCTATTGCCTTAATTTCAAACAAAGATAAAAGAAGCAATCACTCTATCTGGGAATTTACGGTGGCAATTTGTCTGGGAATTGTGGCACCAAGATGTTAAAAATGGAAATGGCAAAAGCAATCACTCTATCTGGCCTGTCTTTCCCCTGTCAAAGATCACCCAGAAGCAATAATAAAATTTATGCGAAAAATAGCTACCAGAGCTTATTTTTTACTTGTCAAAAAAAAAAAAGCCTAACTTTTACTTAAGATTTCCTTATAACAATTTTTTCCAATTTGAATATGAAAATTTCCTATTTTATCAACACTGGAAAGTACCAGTGATTATGGATTGGATCGCATCGGGGTGAAGGGAAAAACTCAGCTAATCTACTCCAAATCATTTTTTTTTCTTTGACTATCCAATTAATTTGATTCTAGAATCTAATTTAATTTGGTTTGAATTAGATTGATATTTTATTTCTTTAGAAATGCTAATAATTAACAGAAATGATTAAATACAAAAAATTAGTCTTTATAACTCATATGATAGTTCAAAATATAAATTTATAATCGAACATTATCTTAAGATTTATAAAAGAACATTTGAGAAAAGGGACTATACACTTTTAATATAAATTAATTTTACAGCGACATTAAACAAAAGTCATTGATTTTAAAATGTTATTATATTATGTAACTGTATGGTAGAATAACTACACAAATTAATGATTATAGTTAGATATCAATGTAAAATAATTTTGCACCAATAATACACTGTGGTTGTATAATCCAGGAGTGCGGGTTTACAAGAGTATAGTCACTTTGATTTTGGATTGAACCAATTTTCACAATAGGAACCAAAATACTATATCCATTACTATTAGGAAAAAAAATAGGTTATTTGGATTCTTCAACATTTTGTTATTTTTATTTGGTTATAACAATAAGGGGTGGATACATTCATGAGATAATGGGGCTCTTGCCCCCGACAAGTTATTTTCCTATTATTAGGAATTAAAAAAAAATAAAAATAGATGATGCTCCACCACTCTTTTTTCTCTAATTTTCTTTAATATTTGTTTTCATTATATTTCTCTCTTATATTTTTACTCACTCCACCTTTCTTCTTTTTATGTTAGAGGTCAAAAGTTTTTATATAAGAATATTTTAAATTATTTTCATCCACTTCGTTATAGAAACTTATAATATTATAGATATTACTTTTCTAATTTTTAAATCAATTAAATCTTCACGTTCTTTTTATTTTAGAACGATTTGGACTATTATTCTATATTTTTCTTTTATAAAAACATTATATTTATTTTCTTGCCCCCAATAAATAATATTTCAAGATTTACAAGTATAATCTGTATTGTGTTATTATTAGAAGCGCCAAAAGTTGCTTTCTGTAGTGATAATGCTCATCTTTTATTGTAAACGGAAAGAAATTATAAGATCTAAACTATGGACAAGGTGAATCTAAAGAGCACGACTTCAATAGTTTGAAGAAAGATTTTAACATGTCTATCGTGAGGCTAACAAAGTTGCTTCTGTGTCATGGTTGCTATGAATTTGTCAGACGGTGCTAGGACGTTTTTTGTTGCTCTGATTTTGCTTCTTCTCTGTTGTTAGCTGATAGGAGTTCTGATGCCCCTAGTAGGAGCTCTTAGTTATTTTTTTCTTTCAAGAAGAATTATTTTGTTTCTTTCAAATGTGCTTATGTGCGATGATTATAACAATCTTTGTTTAAAAGCACGCAAATGGGAAGAAATAGAAAAGGATAACATACTTACCAAAAACCCTGCAACATTACTCATGAGGACATCAGTATGTGTCACAAATCGGATTTTAAATGTTTCAACTGATGTTTCTATCAAGAAATCTGTATCCTGTAAAGAGTGAAAAAAGTCAGCTTTAGTTCTACTCTATAGATCAATAAATATAAATGAAAAATTAGAGCTGATAATTGTTATACATTACCGGTGTAAATAAATTTTGCACACATATTACCCAAATAATATTATGATTTGGTATAAGAAGTTGAAATACGGTTGGTTGAGCATACATTTAAATCTTACTCAGATTTTTCACCCAAAACAAATTTTATTCAGATTATAATAAACTCAAAATTCCAAGCTCTACTAATTTGAGTTTTATACATAATTATAAGTGGTCGAGACTTTCTGTTACTTTCTTTATAATTAATATTTAACTGATGTGTTAAAATTAATTATATCCTATTCATCATCAAAAAAGATGATTATATCTTATTGATGTGTATTTATAAACTATATAGTATTCTGATTGATAAACATAGACCAAAACTTACTTTCATTCTTTTAATCAATTAAAATTGCAGATAATTTGTAACAATTTGTTTTTAGTGAGAATGAGTGGGAAGTTATTGTAACTACTAATATGCCAAATACATTTCAAAGTGTAAATTGCTAACTAACATCACGTTGGTCCATGTGAAAATGGACTCTTGGATCCCTTAAGTGCAATATCTCGAGTTCAAGCCTTGTAGATGGAAAAATGGTGGTTTGGGGAAGAAAATCCCACTAAAGATGGTCAAATTAACCGGCAGAGATTATTCATAGACAAAATGGGTGGATACTTTGCACCAATTACATGGTTATAAAAAAAAATTGCAACTTCCTAATTTATAAGTACTCACTAAAAAATGACTGACTGTAAGTTACATATGAAAAAGTAAAAGGCAGTAAAATAAGAGAGATTTTAAAGTATTACCTTAATTGTTTCATCAGTTAGTAGAGTATCACTTCCCCCTTCCAAAGTTTCAGCTTCTTTTTCCCTCTCTATTTCATTTTCAATTATCTTTTTTACTGTTCCGTTTATCACGTTGGCAATAATTTCGATTATATGACTATTGAAATATGAACCAGAGATCTGCGTATGTGTTATTTGTATGAGAAGAATGTGATCAAAACATAACACCAGTATATAATTTGCGTAATTCAATGTACCCGAATACATTTGGGGAGTAGCCTCAACATTCTTTTAGACAAATCACTATCAGTTTCCTGCATGTATTCCACAATGGGAAGAAATAAGTCCAGGCATCAATTGATAAATTAGAAAGTTAGAATAATGATCAAATACCTTCTGTAGAGCTTCAAGCAGAGACATCACAATGAAATTTGCTAAATCTCTTTTATTGTTTATATTTTCTACGCCTAGGTCAATTGACAGGAGTAGGTTTGGAAGAGCTAGAAACAGAAAGTGAATTATGTTATCAAATAATCTAAATTTCAAGAGTTTTAGTTGAACTCAAATAATCTAAATTGATACTTACCTGAAATAGAAGCCTTGCGAGTTTCAAAACTAGTACAACCAAGCAAGCTTAAAAACATGTCAGTGACCTAAACATTTGAATATATACATGTTTAGTTGCATATTTATTGTTAAGGAGAATCCACTATGCAAATCAAAATCATTGGATGCATCAGACCAACCATGACAATGTAGGGGGAAAAAATTTCAGCTGACCGAACAGCACAGCATGACAGTATATTACAAGCCTGAACTCTCACGCTCTCAACCAAATGCTTGTCATCATTTAGGCTACAAATGAATAATCCATTGGTTAATAACAACAGAGCATCAATTAATCAAATGGCTTCACAAACATGTCAGTTGCAGATGCGAAATTGCTTGTTTCCAACATTTGTGGACTTGGATAGAGTCATGCACATTTGTCTCAACGCCGTGAAATACTATCCATTTAATCAAATCTAACAGAAATTATTTCATCATTGTAGTACTAAAATAGAAACAAACCTCACATCCTTGGGCATACTGGTTGTTAAGTCGACATCAAGCTGAGCACATCTAAGCAACATCGGCGTAGTTTGGTTGATGATTTTGTCAATATTCACTCTTGAGCATCGACAGAATTGATCTAGTGCCTGCACAATGTTCATTTTAAAAGGAATACAAACTTCAAATTAGCATTGCCATTTGGGGGAACATAAATGGTATTATTGATTACATTTTTTTAAAGTGCCAAAAAATATATTAGATGAAGACTACTAGTGGTATTCCAACCCCATTACAAAAACTGCATGAAGGACCAAATATCTAACATAGTAGCTCAACTTTACCTAGATCTATATCCTAGCAATACATTCCAATGGATTGGCACAAACAGAATGACAACTTAGACCAACCGAAAACCCATTTCCACGACACTACCTACTTTGATAAGATCAACGACCTCCCCCCAATTAGGAACCCTGTTAGAAAATATGATTCCATTTCTAGTATCCCAGATTGACCATACGACTTCGTGCCAAATCAATACAAGCCCCTTTTTACCCTTCTCCCTAACCACAAAGTCAAGATTAAAAGTCATAACCAATACAATCCAAATGAGCAAGGTGATTTCAAATATACCTTTAAGATGACACATCTTGCTAAGTGATCTGTATTGTTCAATTCTCCTTCAACTGATACTATAGTCTTCATGAACTTCAAACGTTACAACATGAATTAGCACATAATGAAATTATTTCATGCTTATTTGACAGCCTTCAATGTGATTCTATCACAAATTTAATCAAATTTTGAATGATATATACGTACCAAGATCATGTATAAGATAAATAAAGATTATTCTTGAAAAATTGCAAAAGCGTCTGTATGACCTCTAAAAGTGCATCTTTTAATTTATAATACTATCGCATCACAATTGTAAGATTGGCTTCGACAATACATTCTATATGATTCGAACTAATTAATCCATTCCATTAGAGATACAAAATAAATTCAAACAATATTCAAATGTGCTTTAATTGTATAATCCTAAATACAAAGGAAAGTCTTATCTATTTCACACCGTAATCATATCCATATTTTAGGTGATCACTCTAGAAATTGTGATACTGCATATATTTAAATTATCATACAATAATAATTCATATTCATATACCATTTAAAAACTAACGAAGGCTAGTCACCACAACTTAATGAATCACAGTTCAAATCCTTGCTAGGACATCTACCAATATTCAATGCCCGATGACTCTTAAGAACAAAATTGATTTGGTAAGAGGAGAAAAATGGTACACACCAAAAAATATTACTTTTATAATTGTCAAATCCAACCAGAAATCATTTTCCTAAGAAATTTATTGAGTCCAATCATTTTTCACTTCGAATCAAATTTCTAGAACTAACATTTAGTGGCTTCTCTGGGTACTCAAATTTTTTTAAAAAGTGATTATTAGCGATGCCATATGGTCGTGTTACAAAATTCATAGTTTTAAACTGTTGTTACAATTATATTCAAGTAGAGGGCATGTTAACATCTATAAGACTCATACAATTTACAAGTTTGAAATTGAAATAGGAGTTAGCAGAAAAAATCACCTTTATAACTTCCCAATTTTTGAGTACATCTTGCCCAACTTTCCTAACAAGAATACCCATGCATTCTAGACATTTGGCACGGAGAAACAATTTGGGGGAACTACCTTTATCAAACAAAATGAGTTTAAGTGCTTTCTCTGCTGTATCGTAATACTTTTGACATAAAGTTGCCTGCATGAAAAAATTGCAGATCAATTCATATTGAGATTATAATTCACTGCAATCAAAACCTACATCAATCTTAGACTTCAGATATTAAGATATACCGGCATTAGAACTGCAATTGATTTAAGGGTTTCAACAGCTTCTTCTTGTAACTTCTGCTTTTCATGCTGAAAACTCGGGATAAAAAACATCATTCAACTTATTCCACCAATTAACACGATGTACAATTATATAGCAACAAACATACATATTACAAATGTTTGCAATGATTGTATCCATAAGCTCCATCCATTATAAATACCTACCTTTCTCTTTTCTCTGTTTTCTCCTCAGCACCACCTTAAATCCAGTTCTGTTGTTTTCACAAACCCATCTTCTTTCATGGTCAACACTTGATGATGGGTATTCACATTTCTTTGCCATCTTTCTTTCCTTCTAAAATTTTAATCTTTCTAATCCGTTTCATAGCCCTTTTGCTTCATCAAGGCTTTGTTTGCATTGATAGAATATAATGGAATGAAGTGGTAATTAATAAGGTTTTATTGATTGGATATTTGAAATATGAGTAGAATGGAGTGGAATATAATGAAATCTATTCCATCTCATTCCATATTTTTGCTTTATTTCCTTCTCCTCTAATTTCAAATGTATGGCATAGAATCCTACTTTCATTCCGTCATCAAGTAACCAAACAATGGAATAGATATTTTACTTCATTCTTTCTACTCCGCTCTACTATTTTTCTATTCTATTCTGCTCATTTTAAAATATCCAATCAAACCCTAAAGATTCATTTTTCTTCCATTGCAACCATCTTAGCCTCGGAAAATACAATCAGGCGGGTCCTTGAATTAGTTTCGCCGTTTCGGGGTCTTTGAATTAGGCTCTCGCTTCTTATTTTTTGATACACTCGGGTGATGCTGGTGAATAATATTAACGGTTCAAATATTTTTTATATGTTTTTTATTGTTTTCAAGAAAATGAATTCTAGTAATAAATAAACAAAATTTGATTATCTGATTTTTTTCGAGTTTGAAAATTAATATAGTATTTCAGAATTAAATACCTAATATCATTATTTGAAAAATGCTTATTATTAATAGATAATTTTGAAACAAATAAAAATATGCTATCTGAGATGATGTAACACTTAAATATAAATATTATTTTTCTCGTGTAGAATCTAATTAATTAAATATTTAAAAATTATCAATCAAGAGACCTGGAAAATTCTTACTACTAATTGTAATTGTTTAGTTAAGTTTATTCAAACAAAGCCAATGTGATTTTTCATAGGTTAGAAAAATGTCATGAATTTATTTCTAGTTGTCATATTTGATAATATATGTGTATTAGAATTTCCTGCCTAAAAAATGTATTAGATTTTCCTTTCAATAAAAGGACAATATTTATGTAAATGAGAAGTTGATATCGTGAAAATTGCATGTTATACCTTGAGAAGTACAAGCAATAAAACTACAATCTCTTCCCCGCAAGGTAATATTTTCTCTAAGCCGCAGTTCGTAACCAATAAACGAATAGCAAGAACAGCACATACCTGCGGAAAATATTAAACAATTGAATAAGTATAAAATAACTAACAGCGAATATCATGTAGGTATTAAACAATTATATATATATATATATACACTTCTTTGATTTTCCTACACTTGTTGGATATTTTTTTTAACTCTATCTCTCTCTTTTTATTATATAACCAATCTATCACATTATTCTATTTCTCTCTCAAAGTGTGCACCGATCATTTTTCTTAATAAATAATGCTTCAATATATATTCCATAAAAATAAAATGCTTCAATACATATAGAGAATAATTTCATAGTAATCAGCTTCTAAGTTACTTTCTAGAAAATTGAGGATGAAACTTTATAAAAATAAAAAAAGAGGTGAACATATAAAACTTTAAAAGAGAGATAAGTAGGTCCAGATCTCCCGTGTAAGCCCACTGCTCACATGTTCTGTTTAGTTGCAAAACTCTCCCTTTTAAAAGATTTATATTGAAAATAGTAAAAAAAAAATTACAAATAAAAAATAAAGAAAAGAAGAGAAGACGTGGTTTTACATTTAAAAATGAAATGAAAATACAAAACTTTTTGTCAAATCAGATAAGCACCAATCTCTGTAAATGATTATCATAGTGTAAACTGTAAATTAGTCCAAGCAATTAGAAGAATGAATCAAATATCACTTGAAAATTGTAATCCAAACAATTAGAAGTAGCACTAGCAGGAAAAGTTAGCAACAATGTCATGATGTCAAAGAGGGAAATAAGTAACACATATATGGATATATGAGCAGTTGAGAAAAAGGAACCAACAAAGAAAACAAGCTACTCTTCACTATAACACATGTCAAGCTGCAGCATTAATCTGTTTGTACCTGTAGATGCGCACAAAGGCTAGTTCTAGTGATGGGAATTAGTTTAGACAAGAACTTGAGGGGATATTGGGAATAATTTAATAGTTCCTTGTGTTCACTCAAACGCTGAATTGCATGTATAGTAGCCCAAAGTACTCGGGGATTGTTATCATTCAGTGACTTATAGACTGAATCACAAAGGCTCACAATTTTGTACAAGTGCTGACTCATGTCCTGCGATAGCAAAAGAGAATTTGAAAGAAAGAACCATCTATATACCAATAAAATTGTTAGCATAAAAAATAACAGGATACATGAACAAAATCAACAAAAAAGAGAATATCATTTTGTGGCTTTGTATATACTAAGAAATCAAAATAATAGTGACAATAATAACAATACAATTATTTATGGAATGAAATTATTTAAATTCAAGGCTTGTGTAATATAATTACATAATTCCAACCGCAATACGATCTACTGACAAAAAAAAAATATGTCGTCAAATTAGAGTAACCACAATTAAACAAATATCGGTCACATTTAACTGCGATTAAACACAATATCAAAAAATACCAACGTAACGGAACCTTTATTTAGGACTCCAAAATACAAATGCAAAACTTCATTCCCATAAAGTGATTTACCTTAAGCTCACATATAGTAAGAAGAAGAAAAACAATGACATGATTGCAACTTCGTTAAAGTGATGCAAAATACATACCCCTTTGAAGTGTTTATGTGCAATTGCAGCCATGGCAAACATTGCTGCATGACGTACCCGCCAATCACTATCAGAACCATACTTCCTACCTATCGTCTTAACTGCAAACGGAAAAAACACAGTTTCATCTCCATCAAAAGTTAACATATGAATCAAAAACTTCCCACGGTTAAAACTCTCTGTCAACCCAGCAGCTTCACAATTCTTATGATCAATTTCATACCAAACAGGATCATCCACAACACACGCCATCATATCCATAGCAACACAAATCACTCTCTTCATTTCTTCACGAGAAAGTTTCTTTATCACACTCTCCATGGCATCCGCACTCGTTTCATCGAGTTCCTTCAAAACAACAACCGCCGCACATTTTAACTTATCACTCAAATCTTTCATCTCCGCCACACGAATCATACACCAAAACACATCACCTTCTTTTCCGTTAAAGATTTCTTCAATATCCATCGTTACCAAATTCTCTAAACGTTTAAGCATATCAAGAAGTTCATCTTCTTCACCGTGATGAAGATCGATTAAACACAACAATAGCGGCAAAAGAGAATCGCAAACGTCTGTTCTCTCTAAATCCCTCGACATTCGCATAACCGTCCACGAAGCGTTAAAGGTTAACTCCTGCAATTCATTATCCGACGAATTAATGGCTGTAATTAGATTGTTAAACAGAAAATCGTAATGTCCTTGATCAATCCAAAATTCTCTGTGTTCAACAGATTCAACTGGTAATTCCGCTAAAAGTAAGAGTCCTTTATGGTGATTCAATTTCGATTTGTGTTCGGTGAAAGAAGCGGAAATGTACTGGTGAAGCTCATACCAACCGCCAGAATTGGGATATTGATACAGCCTCGAAGCAACGAGGCCGATGGTTTCGCAGAGAAGAGGGAGAACAGAGGCATCGGATTCTTTTGTGAGTGAAAGGAAGAGAAGTTCTTTGAGTGGAATGAGCATTGTGGGAATGATTTTATCGGATTCTTTGAAAATGTTGCGGAGAATTGAAACGGTTTGGATTCGGATTGGGGTAGGAGGGTGGAATCGGAGGAGTTTAACGAGCTTGAAAGCGAATGCGTTAGGGTAATGATATGCGAGTGATTTGAAGACGGTTTTGAATGAAGGATCATTGATTGTTTCTTGTAACGATGAGAGGTCGTTGGGTTGGAGAAACGTATCGACGTGTGATTGGAGTTCGAGGCCGTACATGAGTGATTTGTTTCGTGATTCTTCTTTGCATCTTCTCTTGCGTGTTATTGCTTCTAAGTTCTGGCGAAGTGGCGGTTCGATTTCCGGTGAGAATGGATTGCGGAGACAGGGTTGTGGTGGCGGTGAGGAGGTTGACGCCATTGTTGAGGAGAGTTGAAACTTTGAATGTGGATTTGGAGGGGAAAATAACGGATAGTTTCACGGAATCGGTTTTTTTCCTTTGTGGAAGTTGTCCACGTCAGCAACTCTTTCGTTTCTCTTCTCGTTGGATTATATTGCGGTTGTTACTGTTACAATCTGTTGGATGACCAATTTGCCCTTGTTTGAGTTTTGCATTTGCATTGGTTTTTATTTCAAGAGCAGGCCTTGTTGGTAGTGAAAAGTGTGAGAATGAGAATTCAAGTCACCCTGGATGTCACTACAAGATCTAATTATCTATCTATGTTAATTTCAATTATCCACGTAATTCTTTTCCTCACTACCAAAGTGCAAATTGGTATTTGTTGTACTTATCCAAATTATTTGTCCTCATAATTTTAGATAATGTGTTTAAATGGACAATTAAGTTGTCTCAAGAATTTAGTAACATGAAATATGCGAGTATTATTTATGAAAACAAATAACTGAAGTGTTGTGTAAGATACTAGAATAGTATAAGTGTTTTTGGAATAAAGAATTTAGGAGGACAAAAGGTTTAATTGTTTACGTGATATTTGCATCATTGTGAGAGAGAAAGAGAGAGGGTAGTGTTTAAAATGACAAAATTGAAAATGTGTTGAGTAGCGGTAGATTTAGAAATTTTGTTCGATGAAAACAATAAAATAGTATATATGTTAGAATAAAATTAAAATAGTTCTTATAAAATATATAATTGTAATGACTAAACAAATTCAAAATAACTAAAAAAAATTATAAATTACAATTATCATTTACGATATTTTATATTCTTTTAATGATTTTCATTATCAACACTATTAAATATATATATATATATATATATATGATATTTATTATATTTACCAAATCATTTAACCACTCACTTATAATATACATTCAATTTTTCACAAAACCTGATACAAATACATCTTTCAATAGTTAAAGTTATTACTGACAAAATTAAAACTAATTTTAAAAATAAAAAATATCATTAAATTTAAAATATATTTTTTAAAAATAGAAAGTTTTTAATAATTTGTTTCTCACTAATATATCCAATAATTCTATCTCTCTGCATCACACATATCTAATATATTTAATAAAAATGTTAGGTTTAGACTGTTTTTAAAAGTCTATTAATTCATATAGGTCAGACTACTTATAAAAAAAATATATTAGGTATGAAATCATCACTAACAACTATTGAATTTAATTAAAGCATAAGATTAAATTACACACTAAAGATGTTATGTGATTGTATCCTTGTTTAATAACTATGGGATATTATATACTATAATATCTCTAAATTTATTTTCTTTTCCTTTTTATAATAATTCAAATTAAATTTTTTTTATATTTATATTTATATTTTATGATTATTTATTAATTTTATTTTTATATTTATATTTTTTTTACTTAAAAATTTTATTTTTATTAAATTTGTGTTTTTATTGTTTACCACAATAAAAACTACTCTTCAATAATAACTTTTTGTTAATAAAAATAAATATGTCTCTTAATCTATTTCAATCCGCCTCTTCGATCTTAACTAATTTTCTAAGACACATAATTCTCGTGGCACATGTTAACCAAATGTTGCCCAACTTTCCTCTCCGAAGCAAAGAAAATTTCTTCTTTAATAACTTTCGAATTTCAATCCTTATTTATTGTAATATTTTATGGGTTTAAATTTCACAAATTTCAAACTTCAACCACTGCAATTTGACTATTGAAAATGTTATTTTGGGTTTATATAATCTATTTTTTTTATTTAAGCATTATTGATTCAGAATGAACGATTATAATTTTTTGTTAATAATTTTATTAATTTGTTTGTTATAATAAAATGGTGGTTGTGACTAGTTTAAATTATGATATTTTATATTTGATTTTTATATGTTCTATATTTAATTTTAAAAATTATTTTTCTAAGAAATTTTTGGGAAATGCAAAATTTAAAAACATGGTGTGTTATGAAGGTTTAATTGTTAGCTGTAGTAGAAGAAAATTAATTTTATCACAAAATATTTATTATTTATTTAATACCAATAAATTCTTTTTAGAGCTACTGAAATATCAAAATTATTTTATTTTTTAATTTGAGTTAATAAAATATTTCAATAATAAGAATTGAAATTTAAGAAGTTAATAAACAAGAGATTTGCTTTGTTTTAGAGAGGAGAGTTGGACAATATTTGGTTAATATGTATCAGAAAATTTAAGTGCCTTAGAAAATTAGTTCGGCAAATTGAAATAGATGAAGAGACCAAATTATTCTTATTAACAACAAAAACTATTATTGAAGAGTAGTTTTTATTTTGATAAACAATAAGAATATAAGTTTAATAAAAATAAAATTTTTAAATAAAAAAATATAAAAATAAAATCTTTAAATAATTATATCTTACTAGTATGGGAAGAAGTTTTATTTTTTGGATAGAACATTGAGGAGTATTTAATTTGAGTTATCACCAAAAAAAAATTAAGATATTACATATAATATTCAAGAATTATTAGATATTACATATAATATTCAAGAATTATTGGATGGAGATACAATCACATAGTTTTATTGAGTAATTAAATTTTATACGTTAATTAAATTTAATAGTTATTATTGATAATTTTCGTTTCTCACGATAAATGTTAACTTCATATATATATATATATATATATATATATATATATATATATATATATATATATATATATAATTGTTTGTTTATTGTTAATTATGAAAATAATATTATTTTATTTATAATTGGTTTTAAGGATTTGTTGCAGTTTGCTAATGATGATTTTATTTATTTGTTGTTTTTGGAACGCCACTTGGAGTAGTTAGAGTAATGGGATTCAAGAGACAACCATTTAATGCAAATGAACCCAACTTAAGTGAAGTCGTTGGGTTTAGAGTTGAGGCCCTACTTATAATTCTCAATCACCATCTTTTTTAAACCATTCATGGGTAGGTCAATTATTGAGCTTAGAATAAGGAAGCCCTGGATATCAGAGGATTATGAGCATGAAACTTAAACAAAAGATATGTGATATGAATTCGAATTATTTTTTAATTCAATAAAGAACTATTACAAAAATGAACCCATATAATTCCGAAAGTAAAATAACAACCGATTTCTTACCCTTCATACAAAGAACAAAAATATAAAGAGAAAAGAGATATTCTTGATGAAGACTTATTGGGAGACTAAAAATTTCAGAATGTTCGTTCCGAGTTTTAGTTGAGTTGAATTTCAAATTTTATTTTCTAGTTTGAAAAAAGAATATACTATTTTTTTTTTATTTTAAAAAATTTAAAAATGATTTAAATATGATTATTTTATAATTTATTCTTAACAATAATTTTAATAACTGTGATGGAGTGATGGAAGGTGACGTGTTAGAATTAAAACGAGTAGTTTTGGGCTTTGAAGAAAACTGTTAAAAACAACTTAATTTTACCCAAAGTTATTTCATTTATTAAAAAATAAAAAACGGTGCTTGTGAAAAAAATATAAAATAGTTAAAACTTAAAACACATGAAAAAGAGTATCAAACTATTACTGTACATTGACAAGTAAACAAAAACTGTTACACATTTGTTTTATTTGTATGTACAAAAGTTGTACCTTTACACATTCGAAAATTGAAATCTTCCTTTTTTTTTGTTATTGTCTAATGTACAACTCAATTAGAAAACAAAAAATCTTGCACCTCCGCGGTTAATGAATAATTCTACAGATAAAATTGAAGCCTAATAATTAGAGGAAGGGATCGCATGCGCATATATAGTGCTTGATGCAGTGAATTATTTTTTAGCTCTTATCTCAATCTCCTTCCATCCCACCATGTTGATCTATAAAATCAATCATCTGATTAATAGCTTCCCCAGTTCCCAGACGATCAGGTGTAGATAAAATCTATAAGAAAATATATTAATTAAGATAAATTCATATTTCAGAAAAGTAAAGAAAATTGCTTCTACTTACTTCTTTGACGACAGAAATAATCTTAGGAAGATTCTCGTTATTTTTTCCAAATAGGTCCTCATCTGACCTGGTCAATGTATACAGATTTCTATTTTTGCTTAGCCCAATATGTGTACCAAAGTATGAATGAATATAATGCAACAGGTGGTCAAAAGGAGAAAGATTTAACACCTTTGTATCATTTTAGAAAGCAGTTCATGTGCATATCTGGCTTCATTGAAATCATACTTTAATGGCAAGAGATTTAACCATCTTCGAAGTACCTGCTTAAAAGCCTCATGATATTAAAGAAAATATGGCAAGGCAAAGCTAGCAACCTAACTCTCATGATGATTCTATACAGATTGTTTTTTACAAAATTATCTGATCGATATACATAAACTTCTCAATTGTTAGACAAAAAGAGACATTAAGTTGTGACTAATTTCTTTATTCTAAGATATATATCATGCCAATGAACCGGCCGTTAAGATGCAACTTTTCATGTGTTTTAGAAGATTATTACCGCAGGGCCGTCAATACTGTCACGATGAAATTCACAAATTTTTCCAAGAGATGCAACTGCCATATCATATGATGTTTTTACATCTTCAGAATCAGATTTTTCACTTATTGAAAGTGGTTTTGTCATGAAACCGTAGAGTCTGGAGACACCCACTGCATAAAATATACAATACACTTTAGTACTTTTAAGTTTAAGAGTTGAAAGAACCTTTTAAACAAAATAGTTAAGAGCTTAAAGAAGTTACAACTAGCAGAGGATTTAAATTGATCTCCTCCAAATGTAGCACAGATACCAATCGCCCGTGTAGCATGCTGGAATAATCATTACCCAAAATCTAATGTTCAATTTTGTTATATAAAATAAGTAAAGAAACAAAAAATTTGACACATTTGTTTTAAATTACCAGCTGAGCAAAAGGATAAAAATTCCATAAAGCATGATAGGAGGTTGAAATATATCTTTCATGATACCTGTTAGCATCAGGAACAAGATGTATTATTAATAGAAGAATTTATTGTTATTGCTGTAATAACTTTAGACGAAATTGACAAAAGAAACTAGATTTACGGCGGCAATTTGTCTGGGAATAATGGCATGATAACGTTAAAAATGGAAATTGCAAAAGCCATCAATCTATCTGACTTGTCATCAGCCTGCCAAACATATAACAAATTCAAGTCCAATTTGATTAAGAATCAAATTCAATCTAATCTAATTTATGGTTTGATGTATATGCAGATTTTCTAGCACGGTGATTATAACAAGCTCGTATAAAAAACATCAACATGAGAAGAAAATAACAATGGAGAACATACCAAAAACACAACAACATTTGACAAGAGGTCATCGACATGTAGCATGAATCGATCTTTAAATGTGTTAACTGTTGTTGCTATCAAGTGATCTACATCCTGTGATGAGTAAAAAAAGTTGATTATCCATGCTTATTGTCCATTTTTTGTGGAAACAAGTCTTATGTGTGTATTTTTTTTAAGCAACAAAAGACATTTATTTATTTTAAAAAGAAGGAAAAAAAACTACAAACATATATGGACATCCAAATTTTCAAACATCCATTCAACATCTTATTTTCTCTCTATCTCTCTCTTCCTATCATACCACCCTCTCTATTTCTTTGTGTGTGTGTTTGGTTTCAAGTTGCCGACTTCAATCGTTCGTTTAATCCTCTTTTTCACCACAAATTGTAGAAGCTCCAAAATAAATCTCTCTCCAGGTGTATATTAAGTGTATGGTTGTCTATCAAATGGAAAACACAACAAACATAAAAGTGGAACAAAACCAAACTCATGTGTATTCAAAAGCAAGAGAATTTAAAGATACAACCTGAATTGCTTCTTCTATTGGAAAAGATTCACTTCTACCTTTCCAACTCCACATTTGCGCTTTCTCTATTTCAACTTTAATAAACACTCTTAGTGTACGGTTTATCTCGTGAGCAAGAATACTGATTAATTCATCCGTGAAAAATGGACTACAGGACTGCATAATGAAAATGTGGTACTTACATGAGAAAACTATGGTCGAAACATATAACCAATATATATTGCAGAATTGTATAGTACCTGAATGCATTCGGCAAGTAACCTCAATAGTTTTATAGACAAAGCTTTATCTTTTTCCTGCATGGATTCCGCAATTACAAGAATTAAGTTGATGCATAAACTGATAAATTAAGAAGAACAATTACCAAATACCTTATTGAACGCTATAATCAAAGACCGCACAATGCAGAAAGCCAAACCTCGTTTAATGCCATCACTTTTGTCACCTACTTTAACTGAGAGTAATATCTTTGGAAGAGCTAGAAACAGAAAGTGAATTATTTTGTCAAAAAGGATTTAAACACAAATTTCAAGATTTTAAGATGAAAATAATTAAATTTATATTCACCTAACATAGAAGCCTTTCGAATTTCAAGACTAGGACAAACAAGCAAGCGGATAAACATTTGAGTGACCTAAACATTTAAATACATGTTTAGCCTCTACACAAATCACAAATATCAGTTCTCTCAAACCAACCTTGTGTGAGTCAAAAGGAAAAAAAAAAAAAAAATCAAACCAACCAGGCCAATGTGAGGGGAAAAGTTTAAAGAGGACCGAATAGCACAATATGACAATGTATTACAAGCCCGAGTACTTATAGTTTCAACCAAACGCTTTTGCTTTGAGCTGCAAATGAGCACATCCATCAGTTAATAACAAGAGAGCACTAGATGAATGATTTCATCATTGTTACTACCCAATATCTAAGATCTTGTAAAAAAGTTCCTTTTTTTTATAAGACTATTCCTAAATTATAAGATCTATCGGTTACTTTTTTGCAAAAAATAAAAATATCCTTAACTAAATGCAGATAATGAGCTTCTATGATACTTTGACAAAATAGAGTGTTGATGCTATTGTTTCTTTAATTAATAATACGTTAATGGTCTGTTTTTTAATAAAACAAACTATTTGTAAACTCATGCTTCAAGAAACATCATTTCATAAAAAGAAAGTTTTTTCTTACAATAAATCATTTAATAAAATTATAGTGGTCTTTAAATTGATTTTTCATTTAATATAAACCTTTGAATATCATTTTCAATGTATTTAGTTATTATATTTTTTTAAAATTATAATAATCATTTAATTGTCAATGTAAAGACCATCGGTACCAAAACAATTAATTTTTCACTTGTATCATAAAAAATTTCGCAGAGAATTAAGAGATCAACTATTTTCTCTTTTAATAATTGAGGATACTTTTGAAAAACTAATGTATATTGTTGACAAGTTTAATGTAAATATTATTTTTCTTAGTTTTTTGTGTGTTGGTCAAGAGGACCATATATAAAGACAAATCTAGTATTTGAAATGTGATAGTATTAGTTAGTTTCCAACATTCGATCATTTCTTAAATGGAGAACATGCAGAAACACATTATTCCTAATTTTCTTTCCAGTTAAAAAGTGTGATTTGCCCCATAATGCTACAAAATAGTATTCATTGAATCAGAACTAAAATATAAAGGCAAACCTATCATCCTTGGGGTTATCGACCGTTAAGTCAATATGCGGTTGAGCGGATTCAAGCAACATAGGCATAATTTTATTGATAAACTTGTCAATATCCACTCTTGGGCATCGACAGATTTGATCCAGAGCCTGCACAATGTTTATTTTCAATTAGCTAGGAATGTAAACTTTAAACTAGCATTATCATGTGGGGGGAGGAAAATGGCCTATTATTGATTTCAAATATACCTTTAAGATGACACATTTTGTTAAGCATGCTGTATTCCTCAATTTTCCTTCAAGAGATATCAGAGATTCCACAACCTTCAAATGTAACAAGATAAATTAGCACAAAAAGAAATTATTTCATAATTATTTGACAACCTTCAAGAGATACGAATCTATAAAAAATTTAATCAAATTTTGAATGATATACACCAAGATCCTAAGGTACATCATGACTATTGTTCAACAGTTTCAGAAGTATTTGTATGATCTATAAATTAAGTATTTTACATTTCCCTTTTAATTACTAATTTCTACTTATCTCAATTTTAATTTTGGTTTCAATAATACATAATGTATAATTTGAATCAATTCAAAATAGAAATAGCAGAAACACTGACCTGAACAACTTCCTGTTCTACGAACTTATCTTGCCCAACTTTCGTAACAAGATATACCATGCATTCCAGACATTTGGAACGGAGAAACAATTTGGGTAAGCGATTCTTATCAGACACTATGACTTTCAGTGCTTCCATTGCTGTATCTAAATGATTTTGGCGAAAATACTCCTGCATGGATTATTACACATCAAATCACATTAGGATAATTTTTTACTGTAAACCTTTGTCATTCCTAAACTTCAAGTATTAAGGTATACCGGCATTAAAACAGCAATTGATTTCAGGGTATCAATGGCTTCTTCCTGTAACTTCTGTTTTTCATGCTGAAAACTCAGAAAAACCAATTAGCTTGTTGTATAAGAAACTACAGAAAAATAAAGTTTGAGACTACCAAATACGATGTGTAAATAGGTAGAACCAATCATATGGGTTATGCACATATGCAGGGATTGCATATAAAAGCGCAATACGTGTGTAAATGAGAAGTTGATAGAGAAAGCTGCAGACTATTTACCTTAAGAAGTACAAGTAATGATTGTACAATTTGCTCCACAAAAGTAATAGTTGATATTTTGTCTATGCCACACTTTGTAACCAAGCAACGAACCGCAATAACAGCATATGCCTGCAGAAAATCGTATACAAAGGATATCATTTATAAAACAGCTTGATAAACAGTGCTTTAATGTATACATAGAAAATCTTCATTGAAATCGGTTTCTAAGATAACTACTATGTCTAAAAATTGGGGATCTCTATGTACAGATTTCAATATGAATAACAAGATAACAAATATTTAGGAAGAAAAAATAAAAATGAGTAATAACAATCAATGTGTAAACTAGCTATTACTTTGTAACTGTATCCAATATTTAAGAAGAATCAATCAATTGTAACTTGCAAATTATAATAATCGAGCAAGAAGGCTGCTTTAGAAGCCGCACTAGTACTAAAAGTTACCTGCATAGCATTGTTGTTATGTTATGGTGTCCAGAGGTAAATAGAAACAAAGAAAACGAGAAACTCTTTATTAACAGATGTCAAGCTGCAGCATTATATATGTTTGTACCTGTACACGGGCACAAAGGTGACATCTAACCACGCGAACTAGTTTAGCCAAGAACTTTTTGTGATATTGGGCATGCATCAATAATTCTTTATATTCACACAATAACTTAATTGTATTCACAGTAGCCCAAAGTACTCGGTGGTTCAGATCATCCAGTGACTTAAGGACCAAACTCAAGAGATGCTCATAGTGTTGAATCATCATTTTCTGTGGTAGCAAAAGGGGAGTACTCAGAAATGAGTGACATACAATAAGCAAAACTAATGATAAAAACAAAAATCATTTTGTGGCATGGGGTGTACTCAGAAATTTGTAATTGCTTATTGGTCAACTTCACGCACAGGAATGTATGGTACAAGCACTCATTAATAAATACTGTCCTGATAACACAATTACAAGTACCCAACTAAGTGTTACAAGTTGAGCATCCATATCTCACATAATCCATTAGATTTTAATTTGTTAAACTCGGTGGTTTTAAAAAATGGTTGAGATTGTGGCTGCGGCGTAAATGTTTCCCTAGTTCGTGCAGCTAAAACGTAACCTTAACTACGACAGCATAATTCCTATTTAACTGCAATTTTAATTATAATTGGATGTCAATGTATACTCTTTAATACCGTATAATATACATACCCCTTTGAAGTTTTTACTTGCAATCCAACCAATGGCAAACATTGCTGCATTACGAAGCCGCCAATCGATATCAGATGCATACTTCATTGTTATCATCTCAATTGCCATTGGAACAAACACATTTTCATCGGCATCTAAAGAGAGGCAATTGAACAAGAAGGACCCAAGGGAGAAAGCATCTGTCATCCCAGCGCACACACAATCCTTATTATCCACTTCATACCAAAGATCATGCTCAACAACATATGTCATCATGATCATAGAAACCTCAAGAGTTCTCTTCAGTTCCTCACTAGAAAGATTCTCCATCATAGTCTCTATCGCACTCGCATTGGCTTCATCAAGTTCCTTGATAAGATTAATCGCCCCAGACCTCAAATCCTCGCTCGCATCTTCCTTCTCCGCGACTCGAATCATGCACCAAAACACTTCATAATGTTTCCCCAAAAAGATATTTCCATCGTCAACCGAAGCTAAATCCGACAAACGATTAACACTATTCACCAGAACCTGTTCTTCTCCTTGTTCGTCGATGAAATTCAACAAAATTGGTAAAAGAGTATTGGACACTTGTGTTCTCTGAAGATCCTTCGAAAATATCATCAACGAAATCGATGCGTTGTATGCCAATGCCTTCAATTCATCGTCCATCGAGAAATTGAAATTCAAGAGGTGCGTGAAAACGAGATCGAAGTTCCCTTCATTCAACCAGAACTCTCTGTTCTGAACAACAGTGACAGGCAATTCCGTTAACATCATAAGCCCTTTCATATGGTTCAATTTGGACTCGCCAGAAAGACATTCCACGCAGACGTAATCGAGAAGTTCCTCCCAACCGCCGAGAGGAGACTGGAAACACCTGTCAGCGAGGAGACCAACTGCTTCGCAAAGCGAAGGAAGCATACTTTCTTCGGATTCCAGCTTGAGCGAACGTAGGATAGGGTTTTTGAGTTCAATAATAATGGAAGAACTCATTGAATTGTTAATCCCTTCGGTGAGAATGTGGACTAAGAGAGAGACGGTTTCAGCTCGGGTTTGAATCGGAGGGTGAAGTTCTAGAAGCTTCGCGAGCTTGAACGAGAATGCGTTAGGGTAATGAAGTGCAAGCGATTTGAAGACTGTAAAAGACGTTTGTTTCTTGAATTGAATGTAATCTTCGATTGCTTCTTGGAGCGACGAAAGGCCGTCGGATTCGAGGATCTTTGCGGCGTGTTGTTGAAGTTGGAAACCGTGGATGAGTGATTTGTCTTGGCTTTCTTCGATTCGCCTTCTCTTGTAAACGATTTCTTCCAAGTAGTTGCGCTGTGTAGAACTTATCTCCGGTTCGTGCGGGTCGCGTAAGGGAGATTCTGTTGGTGGCGGCGGCGGCGGTGATGTTGACGCCATGGTAGGGAAGGGTTGAAACTTTAAACGCGGGTTTTGGAGGGAAATGCAGCGATTAGTTTCATGGAATCTGTTTTTCTGTTGTGGCAGTTGTCCACGTCAGCTTTTCTTAAGAAGAGACCCTATAAAGAAAGAAAAAAAAAACATGTTGGCATTTTCGTAAATAAGTGAGAAAGTGTATTCTAACATATTAGGGTTACTGTGATGGGCCTGAAGCCCATTTCTCATCTCTATCAGATCCAAGTTGCTATTGAAACCCTACCTTTGGTAATGAAAAAATAGAGTGAACAAATCTTCTAAACTGATGTTGTGTAATGATTCATTAACTGATGAATATAACAGTGTTTAATTTAATGTGAAAGATCACTTTCAGCTTATGAGCTAAAGAGGATAGCAACAAGTACCTAAGGATTTTTGTAAAAGGGAATAAGAAAGCATATACAGAGAATTAGAGAATACAGAAGGAGGAGAAAGACATTCAT
The DNA here is from genome assembly GCA_037974835.1 of Cicer judaicum. Lineage (NCBI taxonomy): Eukaryota > Viridiplantae > Streptophyta > Magnoliopsida > Fabales > Fabaceae > Cicer > Cicer judaicum. Next base: position 4,262,526 of record JBBPBS010000106.1, on the reverse strand, counting down.
CGTATATTCCACACCTTCGTTATTTATTATTCTCTACCTCAAATAGCTCATGTATTCATTTCCCTTGATTTTAGGAATTGTAACTAAGTCTCTCTTATGTGTCCATTCACAACTAATTTTGCCAACTCACTATTTTTTTTGTTGAATATTTCCCAACTTGGCCGAATTACATGTTGCGGGAGGTTACCTGATTAATATAAATATTGTCTTTTACTAATTAAGCTGACTAAATAGTCATTTCATTTGTCAATTTAAATCCAAAATTAATGCAGAAAACACAGTTTAAAATTACAAAAATTAACATGATTTATATATATTATATAGTTGACATACATATATGCTTCAAATTTATCTTCCGAGAGCTCTTATACAACAATAACATAAAGTAAAATACCAAATAATATAACACCTTTCAAAGTTTCAATGTTAATTCAGGTGCTGAATTCTCTATGTCAACCAATGGTTTCACATTCACCTCATTATAACAAAGATTTGAACTCTGATGAGTATTACCAGTTCCCTCATGATGAAAACTACCTTGCCACAACAGTTCCGTTTCTTCATTCTGCGCGAACATCGAATGACCGATATATCCTTGCTTGATTCTTACATTACTTTTTATTTCAGGATTAGGCCTTAATATTGTTGGTGGCGAAAAACCATGGTGTAGGGAAGAGTGTGTCTTTATACCTATAGACCTGAAAGAACCATGGAGAGGGAGAGATGCTAAACTTGCATACCTCTCGTTGAATAGTCCGATTCGCATAGCTCGCTTCGCTAATATTCTTTCTCTTTTGTGTGCATTTTGGTGGCCGCCGAGCGCCTGAGAGCTGTAGAATTTTCGGTGACAGTAGTTGCAAGAGAAAACTCTTGGGATGGTAGTAGTTTGAGAGGCAGGTTCATTGCTACTTCCACTAGTGCTTGAGAATGAGAATCCTGTTGAATCTTTAACAACTAAGTCATTGTTGTTGAAATTGAGTGTTAAGTCAAGTGAGATTGGCTCTGAATGGTTATGAGGCTCTGAATGAGAGGTTTCAACCTGGCTACTAGCTTCAGATTCATATTCTGCTGAGGCCTCTACTTCAAGATCAAATTTTGGTTTCATGATCTAGCTTTTAAGCTAATTCACTAAATGAGTCTAGCAATCTACCACCAAAACATGATCTTTTATGAACTTGCACTCAAAGAACTGTTCGGTTCTGCAATGAAAATCCATGTAAGCATCAAAACAAGAGAAGTGTGACTGCATAATAAGGCCTGTCAAGCACGGATAGTGACACGACACCTAATGCAATAATTTGAGAAAATGAATTAATTGAATGTAATTAATATGTCGGTGTCCGACATCGATGTGTGTTGGACACCGAGACACGTCTTTGATCAGAAGTGTCAGTGCTGCAGAGTATAAAGCTCTATTTTGCAAAAAATAGCTAATTGTCTAGTAAAATTTATTCATAAATATACAATGACATAGAAAGGTATTTTTAATTATTTTATTAACATTTTTTCAATTAAGATAATGAGTGTAAAATTGAGAGAAAATATAATACACTATAAGTAATAAGCTTACTTGAAGTAGCACTATAAAAAATGCTATAAGCTCGTGAGAAAAATCGTTACCAAGCTGTAATACTTTTACCATACGAGCTTATATGCTATAGTTATCCGCTATAAGTTAGTAGTGTGACCAGCGCATAAACAATTGTGCTCTCTGATAAATGATAAACCTCACCTCCCTTTGATGAATATAATTGAAATTTGAATTGTGAAAGATTGGTATTTAGCATGAAGCAAATAACAATCAACCTATGCTTTATATAACTTCCTTTCTAGAAGCTAATTAGTCCTGGAAGCCAGGCACAGTTACATAGTTGTGATTCAAAGTGGTTGATAAGTGGACTTTCTGATACAAAAGCATTTGTACTAGCTAGGAGCTTGCTTTGTATGTTTTGCAATATGTTGGTCTACCTAAATAGTGAAAGTAGTGAGCACTAAATAGTTGAATTTTTGTGGTATAGTTGAAGGTAGAATGTAGCAGTAAAGGCTATTGATACCTCACCTTGACCACAACTTAATGATAGAGATTTATAAAACTTGTTTTCCTGCAGTCCTCTCTTAAGTATTTTTTTTCCAATTGTGGATGAAGTACAGGACTAATATTTATTTAACACCTGACTTCACTTATGGTAGATCTGAAAGCAAATGACCAAATATTCTCTTTAATTTGTTTTTCTTCAAAATAAAGTCCATTTTATCCCTTTGTATTTGACCTAGAGGCCACTATTAGATTCCTTAGTCTATTCTGCTTCTTTTGACTACTGTAAGAAAATAATCAATAAATCAAGAATCCAATATATGGACCACTAAACCACATAAATTTTGAATGTATGATTGAAATTCAAGGTTGGACAAGATATGTGTAGCCAATTCAGATTTGAAAATCACACTCATTTCTTTATGTAAGGAACTCTTCTTGACTGAATCTTGACCTATTCTGGTCCATTTTTCACTAAGTATATGAAAAACTTGAATAAAGTGGCAAGGAACATACCATGAACTATAAGTTCAACAATAATAGAGTCTTCACATTCATCTTGGCCTATTACATCAATGATCCAGAAAATCAAATCCAAATTATTATAGAGTAGTAACTTAGTTGTGATCGAAAATGAATCTACCAAAATATATATATATATATATATATATGACGATTTTCTTCCTAAATTATAGACTTGTATGGATTCACTTTATTTTACTTGTATAAATACTTGAGATACTATTTGGAAGGACTTAAGAAAATAACATGATATATCTATAATTTTTTTTCACCTTATTTCTTTAAGTTTTTCAGAATAACTTATTAAAACAACTGATAATTTATATGAAAACAATTTAACTTTATTTTATTTTTTATTATATAAATAATTTATATATAAACACTTATTTATATATAAACACTTATACTATAAGCACTTAAATTTTTTATATAACTGCTATAAGTATTTAATTAATTAAGATGTTTATCCAAAGATAACTCAAATGACTTATGAAAGAAAAAAGGGTAGATAGAGTGAGGTAGCAAACAACCATGACTACACAAAATTGAAGAAAAAGAAAAAGGAAATAAAGTATGGAGAAATAACAGCATCTGCGATATCCAAATTCAGAATACTGCATGCAGATACATGTTTCATTTAATTCATTGCAAATTCTAAAGCATGAATGGTATGATGAAAAATTCAGTGATTAGAAGTTCTAAGTAAAAGATTTGTATTACATACCCCCTCTCAAGTTTCAAGTTCAACTAAATTGGTGGCTTGTTTATGAATCAACTATAAACTGCATTGGAATTGGAGATATGTATTTCCATTGTTGCAATTCTCTTTGGAATGGTTGGTTATGAGAAGACAAAAGAAGCTTGTGTGTCTTTTTATTTATGTTCCTAAAAGCACTAATAGAGGTTAAAATGAGAGATAATAGTTCTTTATGTTCTAAATATTAAAAAAAAAATGAAAAATTGTACTGAACAAAGCATCAAAATAAAGGAAGGGTAAATGGAGAAAAAGGGAGACAGTTAGATGGTGGGCATTGATGTTTATTTATGGGAAAGCATAGGTAAGATTATGTGAGTGAAAGGGTTGTGGCCCTTGTGGCACACAAAAGTTAGGGAAAAAAAGGAGGTGTTGAAATAAATAAATAAAATAAATAATAATAATAATAATAATAATAATAGAGAAATTCTAGGTGCACGTGTAAGTTTAACATGAAACGGTATATTTGATTTTTAAATTAATAGGTAAATAACTATTATTCTTTAAATTATTTTCTATCATTTAAAAAATTATAACAAGTAAATATTATTTACTAAAAATGTACATAAGATAAAATTTAATTTATTATGAATTTTTTTTATTACTCATAAATATCAAATAATTTTATGATAAAATATAATATGTATAAATAATAAAATAATTTTTTTAAAATATAAAAATTGGTAAATAAATCATTAACGATTATATATATATATATAGTAAGAAGTTTTTATTTATCATTTTTTCATTTAATTTTACTCTTTATTTAAACTTTAAAAAATTGACAGATGAACATTTTAATGTTTGCTTAAACTCTATTAATAATAGCATTAAAAATAGAAATAATGTGAGAGGATATGATAAAATATTCTATTCTTTTCACTGTCTGTTGCATTGTATTATACTACCTTTTTTATTGATTATTTTTGGGTAAAATTTTAATGAAAGCAAACATCTGCTTCTGTTACATGTATAAAAAGTTGGTTGATTGAACATAGTATATGAGTATAAAGCAAACAGTTATTTTAGTCACTTATTATTCATTCCCCACATAAGATTCTCTCTGGTTCCCCACTTCAAAAGTGCAAGTGCTCTAGAATAGATAACTCCATAATGCATTGGGTCGGCTTGTACTAGTTTCATACAAACATAGTTGGTTTCATCTATCACTTCCAGCATAAACTATAGTATATGTTATTACTTCATTTTTTTCCCAACCACAATGGGCCATAAATAATTAATTAACATATCTTTTTCCTTACCTTGGCTAGGTCGGTTGAGTCAGTTTTAAGGTAAGATTCAGATAGTATTTTCAGAGTATTTTCTTCATCCAAATACGAGACCTTTTATATGCATCATAACTTACTAAATACAAAATTGATTGATGCGACGAAGATAAATTATATAAAATTTAATAAAAAAATATGATTTAATAATATAAAATTATATGATTTTTCTACCTCGGATTAATTAATTTTATAGTTAGTAATTTAAAATTTCTGTTGAGAGAGATATTTATTAGATTTTCAAGTGATTTTTAAGTATTGGTACGTTGATTACCATTAAATGTCAAATATAAATATATATAAAGACATATTTTTAACTTTTTACAAAAAAAG
>JBBPBS010000106.1:4242028-4257364 GCA_037974835.1 Cicer judaicum | reverse complement strand
AAAAAAAAAAAAAAAACTTAACTCATTTTTCTCTATAAACTCATTCCATTGGAGCAAATTTTAGTTAGACACTAAATATAAATATCTCTCAACAAAAATATAAATACAAATTTACTGCATGGAAGTTTAATTTATTCTGCTAGACTCAATGTACAAAGAAAAACATAATTTTAACCATACATAAAATAATTTTTCATCAATTTAATTTATTTGTGTCTCAAAAGAATATCATAATATATTATTATAGGATTTTTTTACCTGAAAACCATCAAAACAAAAATATAAACATACACATATGGTTAATTAATTATATATCATCAGATTGATTAGATCATGATTAATATTTTCATCAATTCAATAATTGGTCTGATTTGGAAATATTTGTGTTGATTGATACATGTGATGAGTAGTTTATTTTCCTAACAAATACCACTGCTGGGTATAATCCTTTTCCTAGATTTTGACCACTCTAGTTTCGAATAATTTTACATAGCAAAGCTCCATATTATTGACAAGAATTTGACCATGTGTGATTCTTTCGTGGAAAAGGACAACAATTTGAGCCATCACATAGGATTAAGATCTAATGAAGTAGTAAATTTCTCCCTGCAATTATAGGCTTAGATATTTATTCCTGAAATTTAGACTAGACAATTAAGAAATTGAAAGACATTGGTCATTTTCATTCTTCTATTAACTTTTTCAAATGAAATTGAAGAAATTACTTTTTTTTGACAAGAGGTATGACCAAAATTATATCTTTTAAAATTTTTCTTAATTGCATTAATTTTGACAATAATTTTTCTTTCACAACAATATTTAATAATCATCGGGTTGGAGCTTTTATTCATGAAAGAAGATAATTTTGTGAATTAAAAAAATGTGATTTCTTTTTACAAAAATTAAAAATGAAATTTCAAATTTTATAAAGATAAAAGTTTTATTCAACCTATTTAACATTTATATTCCAATCAATATATGAATCAGATTGAATAAATCTTCCAATTAATTAACAAAAATTGATTTTTTTTAAAAACTAACAAGTGATCAGTTACTTTAAGGTGGTCACTTTGTAAGATTATTTTGTGTTGTGTGAGGAAGGGGGAGAGGCTTACATGAACTATATTTGGTGGTAGGATTTATCGATTGTAGTATTTCAAGCTTCAACCTTGTATTGGCCTAAGAATAAGGAATTCACATGTTTCATGTTTTCATTTCACTTTGTTTCTCTTACTATTTTCTCTTAGTATTTTTGAAAATGGATCCAACAAATTTTTTGAAGATACTAACATTGTTTTCATTATTTGTAAAAATATATCATTTTTATTTAGTATTTCAGCTTCTCTCCCAGTAGTTTATTACACGTCTTTTATTTCATTCCTAAAAAAATGTCTTTCATTTTGAATATAAATTTTTAAAAATGAAAATGATAATATAAAAAATAAAATACTAAAATGTCCCTAAAATATATAGAAAGAATATGGAAGGAAGGAAGCATTTGTGTAATGGACTGACAAGGCAGGGTGCATATATATATATATGTATGTATATTATACACACACAATTGGATGCTGCATCATACTTTTGGGCTGAAATGAAACAGCCGAAGTTAAACAATATTTTAATGGTTTATTAGTGGCTTAAGCACTTATTTAAAGGGATTAGTTTTCATAGATAAAGTATATCAGAGAGTGGAGAAATAATACATAAACTCCTCATATCAAAAGTACAGTATATTTTCTATAGGTTTTGTACTTAAAAAGTTCTCGTAGGTTGAGGCTACCTACTAAAAAGCTCATTAAGGCCTAAGCACGTGTGTGTCTGATATCTGGTTCCGCAAAATTTGTTCAAAAAAGAATGTGGTCAAGTTTGATTGATTTTCAGGAATTGTCTTTTAAATTTTGTAATTAATTTTTAAATCAGTTTATTTATATTGTTAGTCATTTATTTCACTTTAAATAACGATTGTGAAATTAAAATCATCTGACTGTTAGAAATTTTATCAAATGTTACAATGTGTCTCTCACAATAATTATTTAAAAAATATTTATCAAATCTTATAAACGATCTATATTTTTTGATTTTCTATAAAATCATTTAGACACATGTATAATCTCAAAAAAATTGACAATAAATGTCTATTCACATAATTAATATCATTAACTTCTTCAATTTTTAAACTATTTTGGACGGTCAACTCACTACACTATTTAGATTAGATCTCAAAATCTCATATCAAACTTTAAGAACAACATGTGTAAGTTAGTAAAACTTAAAAGACTAATAGTGCAACCTGAATATAACATAAAAGATCTTATAAAAAGAAAAAAAATTAAAGAACAAATCCAAAAAATAGTCAAACATGAAAGACCACATATATAATTTTGTCAAAATAATCAAACAATACTATTAAATAGTACCTACTTCTCAATAATTTAATTGCAAAGTATTAGGACTCTCACATAGGAGAGTTTCACCTATGAAATAGAAATTTAGATGAAACTCTTGATTTTGTTAGGTCACGAGGGGAGGTTGGAAGATCATTGCATTGAGTTAAAATTAATTATACAAACATTAGGTATATGATTCTTTCATTTTTATGTTGTTCAACATTCACTTTACATCCAATGTGAGTTACTTAACATAATAACAATCTCTCCATTCAGGTGTGATTGCTTCTCCCTCAAGCGCGAAAGCATTTTCAACACCGACAATATCTCCTTGGATCAGAATCTCAACTCTAATGCCATTATGGGTCACGAGGGGAGTTTGAGGCATGACATTGGACAAAGAGCAGCCACACAAATAGATTGGATATCACATCTTCACTCAAAACCTTAAGATATTAGGTATATGACTCATTTCACGTATCTGTTGTTCAACATTTACTTTTCAATCCAATGTGAGACTCTTACTCACACTTGACACATCAACAATCTCTCTCATCAAATGTGATTGTTCCCTCTCAAGTATAAACTTTTTGAACACCAAATATCTATCTCTAGATCGAAACCTTGATTCTAATATCATTATAATTGAGTTGTGAGTGGGGGTTGGAGAATCATGATATTAGACTAAGAGCAATCACGCTGGTAGTTAATATTACATCTTCACCCCAAAATTTTGAGGGTGAGATATATGTGTCACCTTATATGTCGTACAGCATATACTTTTTCATCCAATGTAAAACTTTTACTTACTCTTGACACAACAACACCTTTAAGATATATGCTTCTAACATTTATATTTTGATTGAAATGATTGATTTCTCGAAAAGGATTGCTCAAAAATAAGTTGAATGAAGTGTATAGAGATGACAATAGATATTTACATACACGAATAGTAATCATCTGATATCTGCTCTATCAAATAAAAATAATATTTGTATCATATGTATATACATGCATATATTTGTAGATATTTATGAACATCATATATTTTTATTAAAAAAAAATATGTACAATTTTTCAATTATATAAGTTTGTCTTTCTTTTGACAAAAAAAAAATTTAACGTTTAAAATATTGATACATCAAAATATATATATATATATATATATAATGCATCAAAAAATTCTATTACAAAAAGTATTAATATATCAAAACATAAACTTTTATATAATTTTCTATTTACAATGATAGATATTAGTAACAAAATAAACAGTATGGAAAGGATACATGCACATCAACTCAGGATTATTGTTTAAACCTCGAGATGTAGCTCAAATGATATAGCACTCTCTTTGCATGCGATATTTTATACTCTCTTGAAAGAAAAAATGTTGCTTAAAGATTTTTTTTGACATCATTGCTTAAGATTTTTTTTGAGTTTTATATATAAAGATTAATTCAAAGCCATGTCTTTTTCCTATATTATGTCTTGATTCTATTAATTTTAATTTTGGAGACAAGTTATGGATCGTTTACTTTATAAAAACATGTTTTTATTTCATAAAAATAAAAATTTGAGCTAATTTAATTTGTCAGTGAAAAGGTAAAAAAAATGAAATGAACCGTTATCTATATTTTTAAAATAATAAAAATATTAAAAATAATATTTTTATTATTTTTAAAAATACTTTTTCGTTAATTAACATTTCATTTTATCTTTAAATGATAATTGTTTGTTTCAAAAGTATCTCAACGAAATAAAATAGATACATAATATAAAAAATAAAAACAAAGATGTTTTTACAAAGTAAACACTATCTTAACATCTGAATTTTTATGTTTAACTAACCTTGTGAAAATTAATTACATGTATAATTTAGCATATGAATTAGTCGGAAGCCCTCGAGTGTTCGTGGAGTTGAAGTCGTGAAAATATATCTTTTTCATTGAGATTTACGAAAATTGACCTTGTGAGAGGCAAAAACATGAAGAAAACGCGAGACGATACGGCCTAATTTTGAAATACAATGGATAATGGTATGCTCCAAGATGATGTATATTTTTTTAGTCAAAAACAAGATGATATATATTTTAAAATAATAATATATGTATTCTATTTCAAAAAACTAATGAAAATAATATAACAATTACTATCGTATGTATAAATAATATTTATTTTAATATTTTTTTATAATGGTTATTTTAATCTGATGTGGAATCCCAACTATGGTTACATTTGATTAAATTTTACTTTATCAGTGTTGTTTAAAATTTTGGGCCCAAGTTTAAAAATTAAAAATATTAGAGGACTAAAATTGCATATTTATAAATAAAGAGAATAAAATTCAAAAATTAATAAAACAGAAAAATAAAATTACGAATAAGTCTAATTACTATGGATTACACTTTTCTAAAGTGAGTAAGTCACTTTAAAAAATAAAATAGATAATATCAACTATTGACAAATAATTCTATAGTTGATATTATATGCACAAAAATAACCAATTATATGTAATCATAATATTAATAATTGATTTGTTTATTTTACTGATTTTTAATTTTAGCATCCGTTTAATTTTGCATTCAAATATGTCATATTGTGATTTTAATGGGTAGATAAGATATGTTTGATCTTGGTTTGAGAATTGATTCATCTTGTTGAAATCAAATTTGCCTTAAGCTACAATTCTTAGCTTTTGGATCTTGTTGAATTGATTCTAATTATGGATGGAAAAATAATTTGCCCATGTGGACCCATTTAACTTGTTTTTTAGCGGGGCGAGGTGAGATTTTATGTTTGTCACTACTAGTTGGCTCATTTTGCCTAACTTGCTAAAACTATGGGGCGGAGTGAGTTGTTAGTCGAACTAAAATACAAAATTTATATATGTCATATTTTATTTTTCAATTTTCTCCTCTATAGAGTAGAAAGTAAAATTCATTTTAATTAATCACTTTAAATTCATGTTTTAATCTCATGTTTCTAATAATTTGTTAATCGGTAAATCCATTTTTTATGTTATGCTGACTTATTATAGGTTTTTAGATAATAAAATATGGATATTTAAATAATAATTTTTAAATTTTTAGTGGACTCAATAGTTACATACTATGATTTCCTAAAATTGTCTTTATATTTATTTATTTTTATAATTTTAATATTGATTTCTGTGAATATTTTAAATAAAAAATAATCGATGGATTAACTTGTCGACTCGTCATAAAAAGAGATGGGTGAAATTTTCAACTCTGCACCTCTAGTTGGTATGCGTCCATCCTACTCCTTTTTAGATGGATTAATGACGAAATAGGTTAGCCTGTGTTGCTATCTCTAATTAATTAAAATACAAGTTACATGTGATTTTTTAATTTTAGCCCTAAAAAATGGTGATGTTAATGATTTTTCAAGCTTTCATCAGTATATTTCTGTTTATGGTGATGTAGATTTGCAGTACCGAACAGTCTAGCCCTCTTTCTTTATGACAACATATAAAGATAATACAGGTTTGATTTTTCATTTCTCAGTCTAAACATAATTTATAAACAGTAAATTTATTTTGACTTATTGTTCATTAAAATTACATTGACAAATTTAATTTTACTTCAAAAAAATATGTTTAAGCAAAAGTATCATCCATTATGCTTTTGCATTTTTTTTTTTTTTTACATAATTTGTTCTTAATTTATCTTCTACTACACGTTACAGTTAACAAATATAACTTTAAAAAAGATATATATTTTTAATAAATACACATTTAATTATATAATTCAAATAAATTTCATTTTATAAGAAGACAGTTGTTGAAAAAATATTCAAACATAAATTTTATTAGAAAAAACTCATTTTTAAGTACAAATACATTTGTAAAATGAGGTTTTCTTAAAAATACATTGACAAACGGTAATTCAAACGCATAGTTTGTGACCCTCTTTACTTTTATGAATAAAAGAATAATTTAATTTATGTGAATTTATTATAAGATATATATTTATTTTATTTTTAGTTTTATTGAATATATATTATTTAAGTTACTATTTCAATTATAAAAATAACACAATTATAAGTATTTACATGTAAAAAAATGACGTCTGTGTTAAAATTTTAAACATTTCTTAAAACTGACATATGACATATGATGAAGCAAGATTCAAAATAAAATTTGTGATAATTAAATGATAGTACTTATTTATTTTGAATTTATTTTGAAAAAATTTAAAGTGAACAATAATGGTTCAAGTGCAAGGCAGAAAAAACTTTAATCTCATGAATACTTTCAAAAGATTTACGATTGTCTTTCTCCAATTGCATTAGCCATGTGTATTTTGAACTTTATCTTTTTAATATTTCTTTTGCCCTATTGTTTAACATTTTGTTACCATTCATTTTCATTAGTGATGCATGTAAGTATGACTCTACTCTACACGTGTGCAAAAGAAAATAGTATTACGCGAATGGTGAAAACTGAAAAGAGGCGTGTGGACAACTCCACAGTCTACACGGATACAAGGCTGTGCCTTCACGCGCATAAAACCGCAACTCACAATTACTCATAGCAACGAACTTAACCTTTAATTGTGGTGATTACTTTTAAAAACAGTGAAATTTCAAGTGTATTGCTCCAAAAAAAAAGGTTAATCTATTGTCTAATAACATCATAAACAGTCGAACATATTTTTATCAAAAGTTATCAATCCACAATAGAAAAATCACATATATTTTAAATCAAAATTAAAATAATCTTCAATATATAAGTCATCAAACAACTTTGTAGGTTTTATTTTTAAAAATTAAAACCAATTTTAAACGAGGAATCAAACAAGTTATAAATTTTTCAATTTTGATGATTGTTTAGTTTCTATGTATTGTTTCATATTTACTTTCAAATGAGTTTTTTTTTTTTTTTAAACAATCAAAGGTTGTAATCAATTACTATTTTAGTATATTTTTTTCATTTGAATTTAAATTAAAATTCTTTAATTATTTAACTCTTAACTTAAATCTGTTGAACTACTACCTAGCCTGAATTTAAAAGTTATATGAGATGTTTGAGTAACAACTCTCAACAATAAAATAATTACATAAAGAAATTTTTATTTTTTTTTCGGTTTTAAATTCTTTAACTATTTCAAATAATGTACAATTAAACGATGAGAATTTTGAGGACCACAAATTTAAATAAAGATAGAGTACGAATAAGGATAAATTTTGATTTATATATGTTTAGAATGATACAATAAATAATAGATTTAATGTTAAAGCTTAAATCCTTAGATCTAAAACTAAAGATAATTTTGTTTTATAATATTGAATTATCAATCAACATAACATTTGAATTGTTATTGATTTGAAATTATCAAGAAGAAATTAGGTGCAAGTGAGAAGGATTTGACTATGTTATCCTGAGCTAGCTATTCTTTCATCTACAATAGTTTCGATTATATATACTTTTGAATTTTTAACGCCCTAAATTCAATTGTACGTCGTTCTTAATTAATAAGTTATATTTTTAGACATACACACCTACTATTATTGATTATATTATTTTCTTAATTGTATTAATATTATAATTCTACTCGATGTAGAGTGACGGTGAAATAACACATCATATTTATATGTAAGTTTTAGTTCTAATTAAAAATAGTCTACCTCAGCTAGATTTGAAATATTATCACAAAATTGGGTAGACCTATCTACAAAATACTACATATTTTTGACTTGATACAAAGACTTAAAAGTCGGTGTTACTAAGGTGCACTATTTATCCTTTTTTCTAATATATTTATTTAATTCTTTATAATATTATGTAACTAATAAAAATTAATTTTCTAATAATATATATATATATATGATTATTAATACATTTTTTATAAGAAAAAAAATCAATTAATTTTTATAAAATAAAATTCATAAACATATTTTTTTTTCTTCAATAAATACTATAAACATGTTTTAATGACTTGGATATCATTGAAAACATTATTAACACAAATTGTTAATATAATGTAACTAAAACAAATTATTATTATTACTATTATTATTTATTATTATTATTATTATTAAGGCTTAAGGAAGAAAAAAAAACCATGAAATCAACAAGAATAATATATAAAAGATTATTTAGAGGAACTTTAATATAAAACTCTTACAACTTCACATAACAATTAATATTCATTTGTGTCTAAATTATAACGGATAAATACCAAATTATCAATATTATTAATTTGTATCGAGTTCAATGTAAAATCTTACAATTTTATAAATGAATTATGATAGAATTAACCGATTATTATAAAATAAAAATAAAATTCATTTTAGTCAAATAAAAAAAAATCAACAACAAAGAAAAACATGAACTGAAAAACATCTTATCCACCTCCACCTTTTAGGCATCAACCCCTCCATTCCCATTAACTGAATGAAAGAATATAGTAATTTTACAAAAGTGTCATTATTTACTATTACCTATTAATCATTGTCATAAATGTTAAATGGAATACAAGAACTTAAAAGTGGTGGACAATATTAATTTCTAGATAGAATTAGAGAAAAAGACAATAATTAATGTCAAATTGAAAAAACAAAAATTAATTATTTTGGAGTTTTTTATATCATAAAATATTTTTATTTTATAATGGATGAAGTAATCATTTAACTGCTATTTATATATTTATAAAGTCCATAGATAAACTAACGAGGGATTGATTACTAATATTTTAAAGATAAAATTAAGGGATAGTATTTTTTATTTTAAAAAAGTAGATGAATATCTTAATTCTTAAAATTGTAATGATAAATCACTTTAATTTTTCAAATTTATAAAATAGTAATTTATCCCCTTAAATTGAAAAATATATAAGATAATTTAACTTTTTTATTTATATCTTTTGCAAAATTTGGATCACATTTATAGAGTTGGGCTCTATAACTCATCCGGGCAAACAAATTTTGCACCACAATTATAGAGTTTAATAATGAAATTCATTCAAATAAAGAATTCTTACAAATATGTCTATCAGATTATCACTTACTAAATAGTTTTTTATACTTATTCCAAAAATTAAACTCGCGAACTAATTCTTCAGTAATTGAATCAACTTTTCTCGACTACTTTATATATATTTTTTTATAAATTTAAAAGATTAAATTGAATTATCCTTGCCATTTAAAAAAAATTAGATTTACTATATTCACTCAATTTTAAAGAGGAAAGTCCATGCTAGCCGGCACTCACCACTTACGACCATAAACTGTTTTTTTTAATATAGAGACCATAAGGTATTAGTAATTTAGTATTCCTACTTTATTATTTTGACAATTTTAGTATACTACTTATTACTATAATAATAACTTTAATTTCTCAGTCACAGCCCTAAGAGAATCATTATTCTAATCATAATAAATAACTTATTCTCTATTGATCATTCACAACTCATAGTCCTCCTCCTTCAACGGTCAACATTCAAATAGTAACCCTTACCCTATTCACCTATACACACTACAATCCCTCCTCTAAAAAAAAAAAACTTTATACTTGGTCCTTCTTTGATTTGAATATTGAATAATTAATTAATATTCCTTCTTCAACCACTCAATGTTACCTAGCTTTGACCCGCGTTTCACACCCACTTCTCTATCTATGACTATGACTCATCTCCTTCACATATAAAACACAACCACTCAACCTTCCCTTCATCACATAACATAGCATCATTCACTTCCCAATTCCAAATCAAAAAACACAAAGCAAACATATATTTCTATTTTATTACAAAATAAAATAAAAATGGTTTTGTCATGGACAAAAAGAAACATGTTCCGCCGTACCCACAAGGCAAAACAACAACTTCCCGGCGGCGATTTACCGGTGGAGGAGATTACAATCCCGACCCATTTCCGGTGTCCGGTAAGTCTAGACTTAATGAAAGATCCAGTGACTTTACCGACCGGAATCACCTACGACAGAACAAGCATCGAGAAATGGATCGAATCTGGTAACAAAACTTGCCCAGTTACAAATCAGAATCTCACAACCTTTGAAATCACACCCAACCACACCATTCGTAAAATGATTCAGAATTGGTGTGTTGAAAACAGTTCTTACGGGATTGAAAGAATTCCAACTCCTCGTATACCAATTTCGAGCTACGAGGTTTCCGAGGTTTGTACGAGGTTGTTGTCGGCTTCACAGCGTGGTGATGAGAAAAGGTGTTTGGAGTTTGTTGGAAAGATTAAGGTTTGGTGGAGAGAGAGTGAGAGGAATAAAAGGTGTATAGTTGGAAGTGGAGCTTGTTCTGTTTTTGCAACGGTTTTTGATTCTTTTTCAAGTGTTTCTATTGAGAAACATGTGGTTGTTTTGGAGGAGATTTTGGAGATTATGATGATGATAAATAAAACCCATTTTGGTGAAACAAAATTGTGTTTAGGAAATCAAGCTTCTTTAAGTTGTTTGGTTTGGTTTCTAGATGGTAAAGATTTAGGTGCAAGACAAAATTCTGTTTTTTTGCTTAAAGAAGTTTTGTGTGTTGATGAGTTAGCAAAAATTGAAGGTGTTGTTGAAGGTTTAGTTAAGATTATTAAGGAACCAATTGGGTCAAGTGCTACAAAAGCATGTTTATCAACAATATTCAACTTGGTTTCTTCATGTAAAAAAAGAGTTGAAATTAGTGAGAAGTTAGTTGAATTGGGTTTGGTCTCATTTTTGCTTGAAACAATTGTTGATGGAGAAAGAGGGGTAGTTGAGAAAGCACTTGGTGTTTTGAATTGTTTATGTGATTGCAAAAAAGGAAAAGAAGTTGTTAAAATGAATGCTTTAACTTTGCCTCTTGTGGTTAAGAAAATTTTGAGGGTGTCACCTTTGGCTTCTAGTTTTGCTGTTGGTATTGTTAGGAAAATATGTGAGAAGAAAGAAGAGGGGATTTTGATTGAGGCACTTCAACTTGGTGCTTTTCAGAAATTGTTGGTTATGTTGCAAGTTGGATGTGAGGAGAATACAAAGGAGAATACTACTGAGTTGTTGAAATTGTTGAATGGTTATAAAAGCAAAGCTGAGTGTGTTGATTCTTCATTGGATTTCAAGTATCTTAAGAACTAAGAAGCACTTCTGAAAATTGATTTATGAGAAGGAGATTCATTGTAGAGGGTAGATTCATTGTAGAGACTCAATTCTTTGATGTACAAAGATACACACATGAATAAAGTGCATAGAATTTTTTTGTTCAAACATTATTCTTGGCTAAAATTGTTTCTGATTTTTGTTTTTGACCAAAATTGTTTCTTGATTTTTTCTTTGACCAAAATTTGTTTCTCATTGTTATTTTATCCAAAATTGAAGAACATAATTTTAAGAAATCACTTTCAAATTGTACCTATCCAATTTTGATAATCTGGATGTATTATTTTGTCTGAATTCAAATGTTATCAATCAAGTGTTTTTTACTCATTAAGATATCAATCAATATATCTATAATAACAGTAGAATTTTTCTAGTTAATTATTGAGGAAAATAAAAAATTAATAAACAAGTAAATGCCAAATAACAAAGCCACTCTAAATCGATGTTTATTCAACTGAACAACACTTATTGAAATGAAACATTTTTATACACAAGATAGATCTAAAGTGGTGAAACAAAGAAATAAACATGCAAATCATAAACCATAGAATCATCCATGGCCACTTATTTTCGTGTCATAAAAGCATATTAAAACCCAATGACAATCACAACCAAAGATGTGTAACAAGCACATAACTCATCAATGGAAAAATGGGTTTGGCCAAAACCCATTTTGGTGATTGACATCTCCCATAGGAGGTGCCTCATCTCCACCACCATTATTCATCAAATTCATAAACCAATTTTGCTTTTGCATGACATCCAAATTCATATCCAAAACATGGCCATGACTCCCTTGTCCATTATTATCTTCCACCTTGGCTACAACATTAGTCACCACTTGTGGTGCTACCATTTGTGGTTGACCTTGAGCATTCTTGGTCAACACTTCAACCCTTCTATTGATATCTTTCAAATATTGATCAATCATCCATGCCATATCATTCAAATCAACCATGCTTATATTGTTCATAATTTTATCAGCACTAAGATATTGAAACATGAGTTGAGTCATTTCTTTTTCTCTATTATCTTTTCTTTGTTTTGTCAAATGCTCTTTGGCCTTTTGGATCCTCTGCCTCAAAAAACTCTCTTGATTCACCATCTTCTTGCTTTGTTCCAATTCAGGCATTCTTCTGAACTTAGAAAGCACCTTTTGAACTCCTAATGGAGCTGGCCAAACTTCTGGTTGAGGATCATAAGGACTATAAATTATAGCACAAGCATCAATGCCACAAAGGGTGCTAAGTTCACTAACCTTTTTCATTAGACCTTTCTTCCTTTTCTTGAATGTTGCCTTCCTCGCAGAGTCATTGATTATGAATGCCAATTTCACTTTTTTTCTAGTCATGGTGGTGATGCAAATGAATTGAAAAAACAATCTCTTCTCTATATATATATATTGATTTGAGATGAGCAAATTTATTTTTTGATAGTAAGTCATTGCAGGAAGCATTAACATGAGACATTCAAGGCCAAATATATGTGTAATGAATTAGAGATATGAATCTTAAATATAATAAAATATGTTATAAATTGGAGATGTCCAAATGTCTTTCAAATCCACGGAGAATCAAAATAATATTTTTGTCTTTTGATACGTGTTTGACATGCATTTGTGTACAATTAATTATTTTTAAAGAGTTAATACTCAGAAATATGTGATATTTAATTTAGACTATCAGAATAATTAAGTCTCACACAATCACAAATAATATAATAATAGATGTCAACAAATAATATAATAATAGATGTCAATGCTCTCACATTTATAAAATAAAATTTATAATATTTTTATAAGTGGTAGATAGTCGTCACCTTACAAACTAATTTTGTAGAAGTTAAGATAAATGAAGTCAAATTTTAAGATAATATTAAAGTTTATTTAAAATTTAATGGATTATAACCGTTTTATTGAATGAATCTCGTACTAAATTGAATAAAATATTATGTTTATAAAATAAGAATAGTCATCATTTTATTTATGAGTGACATTAAATAATAAAATAATATAAAAATAGTCATTACTTCACCACGTACTAATTTAAATTTAAATTGAGTTAAATTCAACTAAAATTCTAAATATATGCACAGAATTTCATCTATACTTGTCATATGGTAAATTGGTACTTACATCATCACACATTTAAGTACTCATTTTGTCTTAAGTGACTTGTTTGTAAGAAAAAATGTTCCAAAACAAATCATCCTTTCAATTTTTAAAGTAATATTTATTTTTCAATTGTACTATCTAATGAATATTACTTGCATTATTTCAAAGTCATTCTCATTCACTTTGCATTAATGTTCATAGTAAATAAGTCAATTTCTTCTTCTATTTATTTAACTTTTATAATATGTGTAAAATGTTTAAAAGACTCGCTAGTTTTAGAATAAAAGAAGTATTCTTTTTTGGAGCTACTATACTACATTTTTTAATTGAAGTGCTTTGATACATTTTCTCTCTAAGCCAATATTCATTTTTATGAATCAAATAGCTATTTGTCAGTTTTTATATTTTAGAAAAGATAATTTTATAAAAAAAAATATAATTTCATTGTTTATAAATATTATATTGATTTTGTACATTCTATCGGAAAAAGTATTCAATATTCAGTATTATCATTAATTAAAAATATATAAAAAAAATTAAATTTTATTTTACTAACACATTTGGTATATAATATTGAGGATCTATAATCCAAATCTTTGTTTATTATTTTTATTTTTTTTCGTTTGATCAAATGTATGTAAATTTTTGTAAAAATCTAAAATAATTTGATATGTTATTGAGATACATTAAAATTAACGTCTTATACACTTTTATTGAATATCATTAATTTTTATGAGTTCAATAATTTATCAAATAATTTTATATTTATATAATATTTTACTTTAATGATCTATGTAATATAAATCTTTAATCTAACAATAAAAAATTAAATAATTCAATCAAATAAAAATAGATATGATTAAAAGAGATCGAGGGAGAGTTATCTTTTTCTTCTCAAAACATCTTCCATTAATCACTGCCCATGAATATCCTGTTGCGTTATGTTTGTGACAACCGTGGTTGAGATTATTGAAAGAAAAAAAACAATGACGGAGATTTGAGAAAATATCTTAGAGTAGTGTGGTTATTAATTACGATATTCTAATGTGATATGGAAATTATATTTTGTCACAATTAAATTTCATGATTCACTACCATTCTTATGCGCCAAATAAATGTAAGGCGTATTACAATTTTTGGTATCTTATTTTCACTAGTCGAAAGAATTTATTCATCTTTCTATAATTTTGTTTTGATCTCAGTCACTCATTTTACTAATAAAAAAGTTATAAATATAATATATTTTTATTGACGTGGCAAAAAATCTGAGGAATCATGCAAATTGATTTGTAATGTATATTAAACCAATAATAAGAACTTGTTGAGTAATTACTTTTTGTTCCAAATATATGAATATAAAAGACAAAAACATTGAATTTAGAAAATGAGAGATCATTTTTGTGAGCAATTGAAAAATAAGGAGACCAACCAACATTATAATTGAACTTAAATGTAAATAAATAAATATTATTTCACTAAAAAATATAAATATTAAAATTTTATTGTAAGCAATATATTAGTTTAAACTTGTAATTTATTTTTTATCTTTTCTTATTACATGTATAAATTCACATAATTCATTAATAATAATGAGTTGAATACAATCAGAATTATTAATGCAAATGTAAAAGTAGTAGATAAGTATGTAGTTGCCCTTACTAAAATATGAGTTATTCTATTGATTTGCCTTAGAAAAAACACAACTTTAAATTTAGGAAAAT
>JBBPBS010000106.1:4213680-4241853 GCA_037974835.1 Cicer judaicum | reverse complement strand
CCAACAAACTCACAATATTTAGATTAATAAAATAAAAATAATAGAATATTTACAATATTGAGAATAATATATTTGAATATCTTTAAAATATTTTATTTATATTTATAAGTATATTTAGAGAAAATGGACCATACATAGCCAATTTAAACCAATTTTATACTTTAAGTTAATAGAAACAATAGAACTTTTATGGTATATTCAAAAATTGAAAGATTTTGATACATTTGTTTTCTATAAATTAATTAATTAATGATCGTTTTTACGAATCAAATAACTATTTTTTGTTTTTATATTTTTAGAAAAACATAATTTTGTTGTTTATAAGCAGTATATTAATTTCTTATATTTTATCATTAAAATAATCAACATTCATTGTTATGAGTAATACAAATTTAAAAAGAATTAAAATTTATTTTGCTGATATCTTTGATAAATAATAATTAATTTTTATAATTATATATAAAATATAAATGATAGGAAATACATGCTTAAGTGACCATGTACCGTAGAAATTATCTAGAAATAATTAGTTGATTTTATCATCTTACATTATGATTGTAACTTCTTGGTAAAATAATTGTTCATTGATAATTTGTGTTGACTTTCTGTGTAAAAATGATGTATGTCTGTTAAACTCATTACTTCCTTTATTTTATATAAATTAAAAAATATGATAAATAAAAGAGATAAATGCAAAGTAAAATGATAATAAATTAATTCATAGCTTATATGATAAATGCAAAGTAAAATGATAATTAGTTGATTTTTCTTATCAATCATTGTAAAATGTGATTCTCAAATTATTATAAATGCAAAGTAAAATGATAATAAATTAAAAATGATGCATATAATATTAATTAAAAGATAAAATTAGTAAAAAAAATTAAAATGTATTGGAAATCAAAAATGAAAATTATTTTAAGATATTTTTTTTTAACATCACAATTATTATGAGACGCATCTATTATCAATTTATCATTATTAATATTGTTATTATTGTTATTAAATTAAATGGTTTTAAAAATTATTTTTCAATATGGGATTGGTAGTTTTGGCAAAGAAGTGAACCCAACCTCGAAACCAAAGCAGTCCACGTTTGATAACTTAATGGAAAGTCGAAACCATTGGATGCGCTTGATCTCAATGAAATCACATAATCATCATGCAATTTCAGAATCATATCAACTAAGCTAAGAACAAAGACGGAATAGAACACTCACTCACTAGGGTTTATTCCTCCATGGCGCCAACCTTCTTCTTCCTCTTCTTCGCTTCTCACCTTCTCTTTTCCATCTCTGGTAAGATCACCTTACACGTTGACTTCAATTTTCGATTCACGTCCATTTCTCACTTTTTTTTTGAATTTCGCAGTACAATCCAGCTCCATGGAATCGGTTCCCGATCTTCAGAACACTATGTACACTGACGTCGATGGATTTCCTTGTGTTCGGCTGCTAAATCTTTCTGGAACAATCGGTTGTTCAAGTCAGTCTCAATTTTAGCTTCTATCCCATTTTCATGATTCATTGTGTTTTTAGGGATTAATTGCAAATTTGATGTGTTGTTTCTTTCTTTTTTGTTGTTTTAATTTCTTAGATCCTGGTCGAGATAAGGTTGTGGCTCCAATAGTAAGGTTTGAAAATGTTGATGATGTATCTGAACCATCTGCTATATTGGTTTCATTGGATGAATTTCCAACTCTCTTTAACAGGTATCGTCATATTTCAACATTTCTGTTTTAAGAATTAAGAATTGCTAAATTTTATTGCATCTTAGTTAAATTACAATTAGTGGAAGCTTTATGTTCATATTTCAGTTGAAAAGCTGCAAATGTAGGTTTGGACCTAAAGTATCTTAGACATATTTTAGGACAAAGGTAGGTTTGTTTACCCAAATGTATGTTTGTAATGTGAATCTATGCATGAATTAGTCATTGTTTAGTGGCATGATCGTTAACACTGCATATTCATTTATGATTTGTGATATTTTTTTAACTTTCCTGAATGTGATTTTTCCCTTTCAGATTATCAGCTGATTCAAGTTTTGCTAGTAAAGTTGGTGGTGTATTAGTTGAATCAGTTATTGATCCGCAGAAGAAGTTAAATGGTAAATACTATTATTGGTTTGCTTTAAACAAAGATAGATAAGTGTTTTTATCCTAAAGAAAAAGATAGAGAAGTGTTTGCTTTTAAAGCTGCTCCCACAATAACAGTTTTATTTTTTATTTTTTATCATATGTAGGATTCTCACCAGATCAAAAGTTTCCACAAGCTGAATTTGCTTCTTACCATAATATAAGCTATGAATGGAATCCGAGTGTACGATATGGATTTACTTTTTCTTTCAGTTTCTGGGGATATTAAAATCTCACGACAACATCATTTATTTGTCCTTTTCTTTGCTTGTTTCCGCTAATTATTTCCAATTCTGATTCAATTATTTTTTATAGAAAGTAATTTTTAACTAATAAATTCTTTTTGGGGTCTATGAAGTTCTTTACTTATGTGGATTTACATTGAAAAATTATCGGTATTCAGTGACATGTGAGATATGATAAGAAAGACAAATTAATAGGTGAAGTATGTTTTGGATTACGATCAGAAGTATATATTATACATTATATTAGATGTATTAGAAGATATATGGTTTGAATATAACCAATTATCTTTTGGATATAATGCTATATTAGTTTTGAGATAAAACAATCAATTACCTAGAATGGTTAATTTATGTCTTTTCTTTTTGCTTCAACATCTACAGGGTTCTGGTATTATGTGGAAATCCTATGGTTTTCCTGTGTTTTTACTCACGGAAAGTGGCACAAAGACTCTTCAAGAGGTATTGCATAGTATTTTCATGTTCTTTCTTAAACTTGCGACACAAGATACTAGTGATGGACTATATTACATTTTGAGATTGTTGTTAGATATGCGGAGACAAACTTTGGATACACGGTTCTTCAGTTTAAATAGAAAGAAGTGTATGAAATGCAAGTTAAGCAGAAGGCACACAAATTCAAACTTAATGGCATAAATTGGAGATCATAACAAATCACAAGGTTGGTATCTTGGGTGATCATACAAAATGATTGGAAAATAGAGAATAAACCACAGGGTTTAAGTGGGATAGATGAAATGGAGTGCTTTGCATGCTATTTGTGGTTGAAAAGCACCTTCTCAAGTTTGCGCAACAAAATTTTACTGCACAACTATAAAATCTGTAATGTTGTATAGTATTGAATGTCGATGGGTAAAGAGACAATAATAAAATAAATTTGACGTTTTAAGGATGAGAATTTCACAATGGATGAGTGGACAATCTAGGTGAAATAATATTGAAGGAATACATTCGAGGAAAAGTTTGGGTAACAACTATTATGGAAAGATGATAGAATCTCGGCTTAGGTGGTTTAGAGACCTGTGGAGAAGACTTATGATATCCCAGTATGGAGAATAGACCAAATTAGAGGAATTCAATTGTTAAGAGGTATCGAAGAAAACTCAGGCAAAACCTTAAGGAAGTATTCGGATGAAATAATTTGTCTTTAGACATGATTTATGATAGGGCATAATCATGTAATTTGATGTATATAAACCGACCCACCTAGTGGGAATAGAGTTTTGTGGTTGCGGATTCATGTAGCCAACCCCACCTAGTGGATAAGACTTGATTGTTGGTATACTTTTATTATATTATTGGTCGATATTTTTTTTGGCTAGAGCTAGACTACACAATGTACATATTTTTCACTATTACTATTAATTTAATTAACAGTAATTGATAGTGCCCTGATATGAATCTTATTATTGTTTATATGAACATTAGGAAGATTAATTCTCCTTCCTGTTTGTACAGTTTGTATTAAAGAGTGAGAACAAAAAGAAAGCTTATACTTCTAATGTGGCTGAGTTTGATCTGGTGATGCAGGTATGATCCATTATTGTAAAGAATTGTTACTTTCTGGCATATGAAGAAAAATGTCTCATTATTTTTTTTTTCTTTCTGTTTTGATTATCTTGGATTAGACAATGAAATCTGGAACACACGACTCAGACTCTTGTTTGAGAGAAGGAACTTGCCTCCCTTTAGGTGGATACAGGTGAAGTTTCTTAGATTCTACTCTATAAACTCTGCAACAATTTGTGGGTGTGACTTTTTTTGGGTAGGAATAAACATGGGGTCAAGGGTGGCTTCCCCCAGTTTAGAGCAGGTCTCCAGGGGAAAAAATTGTGAATATGATTTGTACATGCAGTTTTATGATATGATAGTATTAAATGAAATTCGTAACTGTAAATCGCGTGTTGCTGCAAAACTAGATACAAGGTCAGTCGTGCGAGACAGTGAACATGCATAAAAGTTTCAGATTCCTTCCACAAAATCTGAGCCTCAAAATTAATCCTTTTATATATACAGAATAAATCGCCATATATAAAATACTAGATTGTATTTGCCATAATGAATGGGTTATGGGTGTTTATATATCGAGGGAAAACATGGGGCTAAATTATCCTTTTGAATGTCGCATCACATGGTTCTCATAGTAGGGTTGTCCTGGATCTAGATTAATAATATATTATCAACCCCTTCTCATTTTGATGAGAAATTTAAAATCTTTGCATTGTTATGGTTGATGTTAACTTTGTGTATTTTCATATGGAAGACAGTGTTTGGTCATCTCTTCCCCCAATCAACAGTTCTTCCTTGAAACCGTCTAAGCCTATTATATTGACAGTAGCCTCTATGGATTCTGCTTCCTTTTTCCGGGATAAAAGTCTTGGTGCAGATTCCCCTATTTCTGTAAGTGCAACTGCATTTACTACAGTATGCTGTTTTTTTCTCTTGCCAAATTAAGTGTTTTATTTACAACTTTTGTTCCAAAATCAGAATATAGTCTAATACATTGACTACTTTACAGGGTTTAATTGCATTACTGGCAGCAGCTGATGCACTTTCTCGTTTGGACAGTCTTGGTGACCTTAGTAAGCAGGTACGTACAAAATAATCAAAAATGTTTTTGGATCCCAGTTTAAGTAACTGTTCATAACTTTTTTTTGAAAAGGTGGACTGTTCATAACTGCTAGGCTCTTGGACTCAATTAGTAATAGGAAGCGACTCAATAAGGCTTTAATGTTCTGGCTGCGCGAGCCAATTCCCACTTTAGGAGAGGAAGTAACTTTTGTACACAACAACTTGGAGGAAAAGTTAGTTAGAAGAGAGAAAAGATATCTCAGATATGTTTGTATTAGACTTATTATAAGTTTCCCTGTGTTTTTCTGGTTTAATTTACCTTGAAGATCTCTTTATGGGCAAAAGTATCCTGGTTGGTCAATGTTTCTTAATCATTATATCTTCTTGAGGCTTGTGAAATAATTATCTACCATTCTTTCCAGTTTCTTGTGATGAGATTGTGGATTAAATGTTTTCTTTGGAATGCAATAATTGCACCCAATTCAATGGTAGGAAACCTTGTGCACTCCCCTTTTTTCGTTTCTACATAGTGAACTTCAGTCAGTTTTCCCCCCCTTTCTTGTGGTTCTCCTTTTTAGAAAAGCACAAATGTATTGGGTTTATCATTATTAGAATATGTACTCTTGTTACAGTTTCTATTTGTGCTTTGGTGCTTTGTGCTGTTCCCTTGGATTATTAATTGGTGCAAGTTGCCCTTACTCCATATATTTGTTGGGTCATGCTAACATGTGCCCTTAGGGCAGGGCACATGTTAAGATTCCACAAATAGTAATTATATCTTAAAAAAATGGAATGCACAATTGTCAATACAAAATTTCTATCTTTAGTACACTAACAAGTGCCCTAAGGGAACATGTTAGCATTTCCCATATTTGTTTATACAATAATTATTAGGGTTTCTTTCAAAAATCTCTGTATATGATGTATTTTGATAAGCTTTGAAGATAAAAAATGACAAGAAAACACTTATGATTAGGCATATAACTGTTATGCAAAAGCTACTCTTCCTACTCTTCCTAGATAAAAAATGACAAGAAAACACTTATGATTAGGGTTTCCTTTTTTTTTCTTCAAAAAACTACTGGTTATGATAAAAAAATATTTAGGGAAGTGTTATTTATTTAAAAAAAATGAATAAGCGAGCTTATAATACTCAAGAACCAAGTAGTTTACTGACATGTTGTTGCTTCTCTGTACTTTATTGCTGATAATTTCATAAACTCAATGCAGCTTGTTTTTGTAGTTTTCACTGGAGAGGCATGGGGTTATCTTGGAAGTAGGAGATTTTTGGTAGAACTTGACGAGCACTCAGATGCTGTTCATGGCCTTGATCACTCATTAATTGAAAAGGTACTCTTTATGCTCTTAATAATTATTACCACTGACTAGTAGTATTGGAGGGTGACCAGATGCATAGTATTTAAAGTTATAAGCCAGATTGTATATAAATGCCTCCTCTTAAATTACTTTATTTGCTAACAACCTAACTTATGCGTTTGTGGTGGGGTGTTTCACAGGTCCTTGAAATTGGTTCTGTCGGAAAGGGTCTTAGTCAAGGTGCTAAAAGCTTTTTTGCTCATGCAGAAGGGGTGAGATGAATCATTTAAACACTTGCACACTAATGCCCTTTTGCAATTTTAAAAGGATATTGTATTATATAGTTTGTGTGCATCATCAGAATTAGAGTATTGTGCTAAATATGCTTATGATTAACACTGCATCATTGCAGGATTCTTCTGCCACAAATCAGATAATGGTTGCCCTGAAACATGCACAAGAGTCGCTGCTATCGGAAGACATAAGGATCGCATCTGCAAGTGTCTCAAATCCTGGGATACCTCCGTCATCTTTAATGACCTTTTTGAATAAGGTTCTGGATAGTTCACTTTTCACACAGTGCTTACTAGAATATATGCAATTTACAAGTAATAGTAGTTTCTTAAAAATCAACTTCCTAAACTTTGGACTTTATAAAGTTCATTAGTGAAGTCCTTATTGAAGGGAAGGTTGTGGTGATTTATACACATTTCCACACATTTTCTTGAGATCAATTTGATATATAAAGCACACAGATAGTCCTTTCTGGATATATTATATAGACGTTCAAGACAATCTTGTATTCTATTATATCTGTTAACATTGCATTTTGAATAGTATCAATGTATTAACTCCATAATAAATGGTAGGGGTGCTATCATGGGCACATCGCACTAACATGCTATAAAAAGCCAAAAAAATAAAAAACTTCGCAGCTACATCAGTAAGTTGCGCACAACAGGTGCATTTGACCGAATTATTGATGTGCCATGTTGAATCATATTATTTGTATTGACTGTACCTTGTTGTCAATGCATAATTGAATGCATGTGTTAATGTACTATGTTGAATTTTGTAATTGGTATTGACATATATTGCATTTCATAGTTTGCCATTGTTCATTATTTTCATTCTTTTGCTCTTTCCCTCATATTTTATCAGAATCCTGGAATCTCTGGTGTTGTGTTAGAAGATTTTGACTCTTCCTTTGTCAACAAGTTCTACCACAGTCATCTTGATGATTTATGTGAGTTAACCTATGAACCTGGCATTACTTTTCGCATGCTTGTTTGACTTGTTCTAGTCTTCAATGGATATCTCCCATGTCACATGCCTTCTCATTTGTATGATTAATGCAGCGAATGTGAACTCATCGGCTGTAGTTGCTGCTGCTTCTCTTGTTGCCCGAACCCTTTACATACTTGCTAGTGAAACTAATGATGTACAAAATTCAACTTTGGCTGCTATAAATGTAAATGTCTCACTTGTTGAACAACTTATGGATTGCTTGCTGGACTGTGATCCTGGTCTTTCTTGTGAGTTGGTGAAGAAATATATTTCACCTGCTTCAACCTGTGCGAGCAATTATGTTGGTGTTATCTTAGATGAGCCTTCGTCCACACCTTATCCAGGATATATTAATGACGTTCCCAGGTTCATCTGGAATTTTCTAGCTGACGTAACTTCAACCCCAAATGAGAATAATGGCTCAAGTTGTCAAAAAGGTTGCAGTGGTAGCGATGAAGTTTGTATTAGAGCGGAGACTGATGGAAAGGGAGTTTGTGCACTTTCTACAACTAGGTATTTTCTTGTTTAAACGTACTTCATACTTCATAGATTTGGTAAACGGATATATATTTACTGGTCATAAATTTAGGATATTAGTGGTGCAGTGTTTAGCCTATTTGTTGCCGGTATTTTTTCCCTCCCGCTTCTTGTTGGTATTCTTTTCCAGGACTATGCAGGCTTGCTATCATCTAATGTTGTGCTTCTGCCTCTATAATTGAATTGAGTTTTACATCCCGCAGAATTGGATAAGTAATGTATTCATTTTATCATGGGAACACAACTGAACCATGGAATATGGATAGAAAGTTAAACTTCTGAATGTCTTGATCACCATTTTACTTAGATTAAGAAAAGATGACAAATGATTGAAAGAGAACGGTGATTTTACCAACCTACCCATATCAACTATTGATTTATTTTCAATATCATAAATGCTTAGTGGAGAATAATAACTCGGGGAGTGATGTACACAACATAACTTAGAGGGTACAGTTGGAAAATAAATATTTACAGTTGTATTGGAAACTGAAAGCGACAATTATTTTGGGACATTTTTTTTTTTGCAAATGTGACGTGACAATTATTTTGGGACAGGGAGTACTTTAAAATGAAACTTGGATGTATCCCTGATTTATTTCGCTATTTCTGCCTAATCATTATTCCCATTAAGTATCATCCATGGTTATTTTCAGATTAGAATCATGTCTGAATACTTTTGCCTTTAAATCGAATATTTGATATTTCATGAAATAAAAGCAGAAAATGGTTGTGTAAAATGTTGGCAAATTATGTGTTTATATTTATGTTAGATTCATACACATACATGCTCACAGATTCTCACATTCATGCGCAGACATATTTACCATAGTCGCCATAATTTAGATTAACCCACTAGTTTTCCTGTTAAACTCAAGAGGTGGCGTCATTGTTGATATGCCTCCTGAAAGCTTTATGTCATAATTGATACCTTGTTAAGTATGCTTATTTGATACGTAGTTGGTTAGATTGTCATCTTTAGACGATTCAGGTGTTTATATGTGAAATTCCATTTTCCAGGTACTGCACTTGTTGACTTGACATGATTAAATGGCTAAGTTGATGCACTGTAATTTTTTACCTTGATGCATAATCTTCTACAGGTATGTTCCAGCATATTCAACCCGGTTAAAATTTGAATCAGGAGTATGGAGTGTTTTGCCCTCTAATTCCTCCGACAGCATGGGGGTTGTAGACCCAGTCTGGACAGAAAGCAACTGGAATACAATAGGGATGCGAGTATACACAGTCCAAATCGCTGCGTACGATCGTGTTATTCTGTTTGGGGGAATTGCTCTGACAATCTTGGCATACCTTGCAATAGCAGTTACAAGAACTTTTGTTGCCAAAGCGATGAAGAGGGATTAACACTGTATTTATGGAAACTAACTAAATTTTGTGAAACTAGGGCAAAGTTAAATAGGTTGATAGAAAAATTACTAGTTTCTGAGGAATTTCCCAGGATATTCATTATTTAGGCCGCATTCCTGTGCTTGTGAATTCAGTTTCAAAAAACGGCCCTATTTATCACTAGTAGGTAAGTGTTAGGAAGTGTAATGAAAACAAAAAGTAAAAAGCTTCTTCTATTGTGTATTTGATAGGTAAGTGTAGTGAGTAGTGGCGTAACTTTTATTTGGTTAGTTTCACTATTATTATCATGACTTGGTTATTGCCATAGTGGGGGGGTTTTACCGTTTAAGGGATGGGTAGTAGAAGAAAGGTACTGATGGTAGTAACAGTGAGCCCCTTTTGTGAGGTTTTTACCTCTGCTCAAACCAATTTTATGAGCTTGGGCGAAACAAATAAAGCAAAGCATGGTACTGATGGTGATGGTAGTAATAGTGAGCTCCCTCTCAAGTTTTTCCATATAAAAAATAACAAATCATATGATTCTAGAAAGTCACAATTCTAAACTTTGGATTAATGAGAAACTTTTGAAATGCAATATTTTAAAAAAGTTTAAAAAAATTTAAAATTTTAGATGAATATGAAATTTCCGAAATGTAAATTTTTTTAAAGTCAATTTTTTTTTGAAACTTTTAATTAATGTGAAACTTTTGAAATGTAGTTTTTTCAAAAGTTTAAAAAGTTCGAAATTTTGTGTGAATGTAAAATTTTTGAAATGTTTTTTAGATTTTTTTTAAAATTATAAAAATTTGGATGAATGCGAAATTTTTAATTTTTTTTTTGAATTTATCGAAATGTTAATAATTTAGAAAAATTTGACGGACAAGTAATAGGAATAAAATGATATTTTTATGTGTTTTGGAGAGGTGAAAGGGAAAAGTGAAGTGGTGAGAGATATAATTCTCTTACATATTTAATTAAATAGATTATTATATTGCAATGATCATATGAGGAAGCTATTGGGTGACTTGCCACAAAACATAGCAAAAGACTAGATTGAGGTGCACAAGACTTTGTTTGTTAGTTTGAGGGCAAGGGAGAAAAGAACTTTGAGAAAAAGAAAGGAAGAAATAGAAGGAATGAAGAGTTTTAAAAGGAGAGAATTTTGATGAGTTTGTTTTTCTTCATAATACAAAATTTTCATGTATTGGAGAAGTCAAAAATTATATTGGAGGGAGATTTTAGAGGATCTTTTCATATCATTTATATATTGTCATAATATTTTATAAATTTAAAATATATTAATTATAAGTATTATTTACAAAATTATTTTCTTAAAAAATATAAAAAAAAGTTTAGGCATAATTCCTCCCTCAATCACTTAAGTTAATTTCAAGTAACACTTTAGTTATTTATTTATTTTTTATGATTTGGTCTTTTATTTAATTTTAAGTAAGAATTTGATCTTTAATGCTTTAAAATGTCAATAATGTTATTATTTTTTATAAAAATTTAAAATTTCATCAAAAATTTTAAACAAAAATCCATAAAATTAATTACGATGTTCAATATAAAATCATATTTCATCAAATTCATAATTTAAATTTTCAAATAAATTTATATTTTTATTATTTATTTGATATTTTTAAAATGAAAATATGAATTTATTTGAACATTTAAGTTATGCATTTGATGAATACGTAAATTTTTTTGAAATTGATATTGAAGATTTTGATGAATTTTCTAAATTTATAAAAAAAATGATAATATTACTGATATTTTAATATATAAATGATTAAATTATTATTTAAAATTAAATAAAACAAAAAATATCTAAAATATTATATAAAATTAAGTTAAAAAATCGTACGTAAAAAATTTATGTATATTTCTTTATTTTCTCCTCCTTCTAAAGCTATTCCTTCACTTTGCTTTTTAAACTCAAACAAAACCTTAAGAGCGTGATGAGATAATATTTGTCCATCAACCGAGTCGTATTGATTAAGATATTTACAATTGTTAGCCATTTGTACCGTGTTAATAATTGAACAACGTGGCAAAAGGAACAACGTATAATTGGTATGTAAATACGAACTATATAAGCCACAATTTTATCTATTAGTCACAATTTTATGTTTTGCGTTATTAGTTCAAACAAAATGTTAACAAATTTTTTAAGTCCTTATTAAGAAATAAAAAAGAGAAACAAAATTTTAAAAAATGTACATTTAGTTTCTTGAAATTTTAAGAAGTGATATTTTTTACTTAATTTTTTTTTTTGATTTTTTTTCTTAACGAGTATCTTAATGACACTTGTTAAAATAATCATTAGTTAAATTATTGTTATTTACTTCACTTAATGCTCTCTTTAGAGTGATAAAAAATTCATAGTTGACACTTAAAATTTATTTCTTGATACAATTAATTGAAGAAAAATCATTCTTGATGAATATTAGTTGATTCATCAATTAGAATCTAGGTCTACATATTCTTAAACTATTTATAACAAAAATAATCTAAATTTTTGTGTCATTATTTAATTTTAAATTTCAATTTGATTTCTCTTTTAATTTTTGTTTCGAAATAGCCCTTTATTTTTTCAAAAATTATACTAATGTAGTTTTCATACTAACACTCTTTAAGTTTTCTATAAGTTTTACTTAGTGATCAAATTGTGTGAATTTTGATTATATCATGCTTTCATACTAACACTCTTTTTAAGTTTTACTTAGTGATGAAATTGTATGAATTCTGATTATATCATGTTGAAGTTCAATATAAAGAGGTAACATTGATAGTCTCATCATTAAATTTTATTCAACCATGGATATGGCAAAATTATATCCAAATCGAATAAATTACAAGGCCAATGATACAACCATTAGTAAATTTGAAAGAAAAGTAAAATTAGAGAACATGTAATATGGAGGAAGAAACAACATATAAATCACACCACGTGACATTATTAATCTAACTAGCATGATCATAAGAACATTCTTAGATATAAAGTCAAAGAACTAAACACAATTTTTTTATTTTTATAAATCAGATATTCAAGTGTGCAATGACATGGATTAATCCCTTGATCATTGTCAGATCAAATAGACAACGAAACAAACTCCCTAATTACCCATACTGAATTTTGAATATCGAAAATTCGATTAAGCGGAAAGAAATAATAAGAGAAAAACAAAAACTTTGACATGATACAAAAATAAATAAAAACGAAAGAACTTATTTTACGCAAAAATGAAATATCTACGAGAATGAAAGGTAGTTGGCAAAAAAATAAAAATAAACGGGTCGGGAACAAACCCGAATCTAATATCGGAGCAGTTCACCTCACCAATATCGGGTATCTGCAAGCTAAAATGATTTTCTTCTTCATTCACTCCCTCACACCCCCACACCCACACAGATACACACTCAGATCACCATAATCATATCATAATAACTGAACATATTTCAGCTTCTCCGATCTAAGATCCTTCTCTTTCACAACACGGTCACAAACTCATAATCTACACACAAAAAAAAGAGAGAGCGAAAGAAACAGACAAAAATGGGGTTGGGTTTGTTAGCTTCGAAGGCCATAAGACCAACCTCCAGACTCCTCACTTTCCAAAACCCTAACAACCTTCTCCTCCGTACCATCGTTTCCAAACCTGAGCTTCGGAATCCCGAACCCGCCGCACAACCCCAGCCTGAACAGCCTCTCGTCGATCTATCTCCACGGACTCCCGTCGGCGGCGCCAGAGTCCATTTCCCTAACCCCGATGACGCCATCGAGGTTTTCGTTGATGGATATCCCGTTAAAATCCCTAAAGGTATGTCCGTTCTTCAGGCTTGTGAGATTGCCGGCGTTGACATCCCTCGATTTTGTTATCACAGTAGGCTTTCTATCGCCGGAAACTGCCGTATGTGCCTTGTTGAGGTCGAGAAATCTCCTAAGCCTGTTGCTTCTTGCGCCATGCCCGCTCTTCCTGGTAAGCCTGTTTTTTTCTTCATTTTTTAATTTATTTTCTGTTGATTCTGGCTTTTCATTTGAGTGATGATTTATGTGTCTGTATTATGTTTATCTAAGAAATTTAGATTTTGTTTTCTAGTTGCACTCCTAAAATATCCACCCACACACAGAAATTTATGTTGTTTGTTTCAGTTTCATCTTGTTAGTGATTGTTTTGATTAGTTAAAGGCTAATTAGTATCAAAACTTAGGTAATGATTATGTAGTTGCTTGCTGTTATTTTTTTGAATTTCTACTTTGTTGAATGTGTTATGAACTTTATTTAGTTTATGTTATTTGTAAATTGTAGCTTGTAGAAAATGGTGACACTAGTGAAATTTCATCCTGTTATGTATCTAGTACATTTCCTTTTAACTGCCAACAATGTTGAGGACTGCTGGTTTCATTTCCTTCTGAAATTCCATCCTGTTGGCATTTATGTTTTCAGTAATATAATTTAGAGGAATGCTGGTTTATCTGAAACAATCAGTGACGAAACTCCCAAACAATTTTCATTGGTGAAATTTAACCTTTTCCCATATGTGATTTCCAACAAAGACAGAGTTAATCATCTTTGATTTCTTTAGATCAGTACACTTAGCCATTCTTGCAATTCACGTCAAAATTTGTTTATAATATTTAGCAATGCTCAATAATTTATGTTGTCTATTGTAAATATTTCAGTTTGTTTTTGTTCAAAATTAAATTCTAGTACTTTCTCGTTTACGTTTTTTTGCATACACTATTATTCAAGTTTTGCATTACAACTTATTAATGGTTTCTTTTTTTTTTTTTTTTTTTTTTTTTTTAATTTTAGAGATATTATGAGATAATATTATCATTTGTTTAGTTCCTTTGCAGTCGCCATTTATATTTTTTGATTGAATCTTACTTCTACACTCATTTTATATTTAGATACATTGACACACACATATGAACATCCTTGATTTTGTTTAGATCAGGTTTTTAACCATTTATTGTTTTGATTTTTGTTAAAAATGTAATATAATCATATGTTCATATTTAGGGATGAAAATCAAGACTGACACACCTGTGGCAAAGAAAGCTCGAGAAGGGGTGATGGAATTTTTATTGATGAATCATCCATTAGATTGCCCAATTTGTGATCAAGGTGGAGAGTGTGATCTTCAGGATCAGTCAATGGCATTTGGCTCTGATCGTGGTCGGTTCACTGAAATGAAGAGATCTGTGGTGGACAAAAATCTTGGGCCTTTGGTGAAGACTGTGATGACTCGGTGCATTCAATGTACAAGGTTCAATTTTCCTTTCAAACTTGATTTTATCTTTGCTTACACATTTTGTCATACATAGGAAGTCAGAAATTCGTTATGACTTTTTTCTTCTAAAAGCAAGTATTAAGTGTTTTGATAATTTATATTAATATTATGTTTAGGATCTTCTTGTAAGAATTAAGGACCTCCTTGAGTTGTATCAATTTTTTAAAAATGAAGCATTGGTCATTCTTACAGTATGATGACACTGTCTGGGGGAACTTGCAGGTCAACTTTATTTGCATAGGATGAAAATGACATTCTGGGGTGATAATTTAGTTTGACTGTATTATTTTTTTATTCAATCTTGTGTCTGCTAAGGGCCAACTAAGGTTTCTTTTAATTTTTGGTTACCGAAATTTGGTAGCAATAGGTGTTGGCAATTTTATAAAACGCAACCTTCAACATTTGGTAGCCGTGCTCTTTTTGCTGTCAATTAAATGCTATATGTATTGTGAAACGGTGTTATCTGAGTGCCTTAAAAGGATCTATTGGAATATCACTTTCTTCCCACAGGTGTGTTAGATTTGCATCAGAGGTTGCAGGGGTTCAGGATCTTGGCATGTTAGGCCGTGGCAGTGGAGAAGAGATTGGAACATATGTTGAAAAACTAATGACAAGTGAACTCTCTGGAAATGTGATAGATATCTGTCCTGTAGGAGCACTCACTTCAAAACCATTTGCATTTAAAGCCCGGAATTGGGAGTTGAAAGGCACAGAGAGCATTGATGTTACTGATGCAGTTGGGTCAAATATTCGAATTGATAGCAGAGGACCTGAAGTCATGCGCATTGTTCCTCGTTTAAATGAGGTTAGATTCTGATGGAAATGTTTTATCAAACTATTTGTGGTTGCCAAAGCTTCATTTTTCCTGTGGATGTTAACATTATTTAATTTTTGCAAGAAAAAACCATGGTACTAAGTTTGCTGGTGCTTAAATACTATGGAGTGTTGTCTCGTGATTTCATTAGTACGAATTAATTTGGAAAAGAATTGTTATTCATTAACCTAATCTACAGCTTATAGGAATTGATGCTTTTGAAAAGATGATACCAATGAATTCTTGACCTAATCTAAGTATTTGGTTGTAGTTTTTTTTTTTTGCATCACAACAATACTATGACATACGCAAGTTGATTTTCAAACTTTGTTCACTGGCAGCCTTTGAAACACACTACACATGTTGTGTTTGGAAAACTGGTGTTTATTTTTTTTCTTTCTTACCTGATATCAATTTGATTACTTTCTATCATTAGCAATGACTCCATTGATGTGGGTTTTGACATTTAAGTATAAAAATACCCTAAATTGAGGACCAGATAATCTCAATAATTGAGGACTTAAGGACCCGCCCGAGTTGTTATTCAGTTTATTTCTTACAGAATAATTATACTTCCAAAAGAATACTCGAGCATTTTACCTGCAATTTCAATCCTTTAGTTGTGGGTGGTTGCTTTATGGAGACTTTTCAGTTAATCGGTCTTTTGATGTTATGGGAAGGGGTATTTGAGGGAAAAAATATGGTTTTAAGTGTTATTGGGCCATTGGTCATGAATCATAGAGTAACCATAGACTGTATACTAAATTGTTACAAAATGCGGATTTAAATGTTTTTGCAGTATTTGGGATCCTCTCATGCTAAATTTCAGAAGATAGGGTCATGTTAAGACTTGAGAGATTGAAGACCATGTGCATAGATTCCCACATCCCCTGTACACGGCCTCACAAATTTTATACTACAAATGTTTTTGTGCCTATCTCCATTAATTATTTCATTTAAAAAGTTCATTTCACTGAGTTCTCATGTTTTCTGGGGCGAATCAACATTTTATGAGAAACTAGTTAGGAGTCCCAGTGAGGATTAATCTTTTAGGATCAAGGGATGTGATTTAGTGTTCTCTGGGCTAAATTTATTATTGCTTAGTTTGGCAGATTCTAGCATAATTCAACTCTTCTGTAAAAACTTGGTGCTATTACTATTGAAGCTTTTTGTTTAGGTGTTTTACACTTGATGGAAGTAAGGGCGGGTGTTAGGACTTTAGATAAAGGAAAGTAGTTAATAGTAGTAGTTAATTGGTTGAGGTTGTTATAAGTAGTTAGAATATTAGATTTGTTAGTAGGTAGTTAGTGATCCTTTCCCTCTCTTATCCTAAGTGTACATGGAGCCTATAAATAAAATGTTCCATCCCTTATGAAAATATCTTTTAGCAACTTTTGAAATTAAGTGGTGTAAACCATTGGAGGAGCGTATCCGCTCATGTATCATTTTCTTTGGAGAGATTCTCTCCTATTATTTCTTATCTTTTTTTCTAAATATTAGTGTTTTTCCTCTAAATCCTTGGAATCCAATTCTTGGGTTCCTAACAGCGGGTTTCTATTCATAGTTTGGTATTCCACTTTCCCATTGCAGGACATAAATGAAGAATGGATTTCTGACAAAACCCGCTTTTGTTATGATGGTTTGAAGAGGCAGAGGTTAAATGACCCTATGATTCGTGGACCTGATGGTCGATTTAAGGCTGTGAACTGGCGCGAGGCCCTTGCTCTAGTTGCAGAGGTTGCGCATCAAGTTAAACCAGAAGAAATTGTTGGAATATCTGGCAAACTTTCTGATGCTGAGTCCATGATTGCACTGAAAGATTTCTTAAACAGGATGGGGTCAAATAATGTATGGGGTGAGGGCATTGGTGTAAATACTAATGCTGATTTCAGATCAGGATATATTATGAATACAAGCATTGCTGGTCTTGAGAAAGCAGATGCTTTCCTGTTGGTGGGCACCCAGGTATAGCTCTCAAATTTATTTTAGTGAGCAACTTCTC
Organism: Cicer judaicum; assembly: GCA_037974835.1. Lineage (NCBI taxonomy): Eukaryota > Viridiplantae > Streptophyta > Magnoliopsida > Fabales > Fabaceae > Cicer > Cicer judaicum. Next base: position 4,224,278 of record JBBPBS010000106.1, on the reverse strand, counting down.
TAGTTTATGTTTTGGACTTTTGGCTAATCAATGATTCTTGTTATATTGAAAACCATTCCTTTTTTACAATACCTTTGGGATTGCCATGGATAAGATTTGATATCTGTTATTTTTGAGATTCCAATTAAGACTATTCAACAATTTTTTCAAAAAATACTACTCTTCAACAATATAATTTGTGAAAATCGTTGTGTTTTTGGATGAGCTCATCTACTGGTTATGTTGGCATTTTCTATGCATGCATATCTGGTGTCTGATTATCTTGTGTTGACTCCTAAATTTTCAGCCACGGGTGGAAGCTGCTATGGTTAATGCCAGAATACGTAAGTCTGTCGGGTCAAACCATGCCTCAGTTGGTTACATTGGGCCTGCTACTGATTTCAACTATGATTACCAGCATCTTGGTATTGGCCCTCAAACACTTCTTGAAATTGCGGAGGGTCGACACCCATTTTCCAAGACTATTTCAAAGGCCAAATATCCTGTTATCATTGTCGGTGCTGGGATTTTTGAGAGGAAGGATCAGGATGCAATTTTTGCGGCTGTTGAAACCATTGCAAAACAAGGGAATGTTGTCAGATCTGATTGGAATGGCCTTAATGTATTACTTCTCCATGCTGCCCAGGCTGCTGCACTTGACCTTGGACTTGTGCCACAATCTGAAAAAAGCCTTGAATCTGCAAAATTTGTATATTTGATGGGAGCTGATGATACAAACATAGACAAGATCCCTGAAGACGCTTTTGTTGTTTATCAAGGTCACCATGGTGATAAGAGTGTTTATCGTGCTAATGTCATTTTGCCAGCAGCGGCGTTCAGCGAGAAGGAAGGTATTTATGAAAATACCGAAGGATGCACACAACAAACATGGCCTGCAGTTCCAACAGTTGGAGACTCTAGAGATGATTGGAAGATAATTCGAGCTCTGTCTGAGGTAGCGGGGGTTCGCTTACCCTATGATACAGTTGGGGGTGTTCGTGATCGATTGAGGACTGTATCCCCAAATCTTGTGCACATTGATGAGAGAGAACCAGCTGCATTGCCATCTTCACTGAGACCATCCTTCACACAGAAGGTGGATCCAACTCCATTTGGAATTGCAGTTGAGAATTTCTATATGACTGATGCCATTACCAGGGCATCAAAGATAATGGCCCAATGCAGTTCTGTGCTGTTGAAGAAATGAAGCGTGTATTATTTATTATTTTTGTTTTAAAATAAAAATGCGGATTCATGTTTTTGTTTTCCTGGCCAAGCAAGACCTTGCTTGCGCAAAGCTTCTTGGACGTTGGAAGTACTCCAATTTGAAATTAGGCGTTATTCGTTCCATTTGTATTATGCTGGTGTAAAAGCACCACTTTTTAGAACTATTTTCATGTACAATTCGGATTATCTGACACATGTTAAAGTTTACCCGACTTGTAAAATGAAACATTGGAAGCTTAAACAATCCAAAACTACATCATTCTAATAAGATAATTTGTTTGTTTAACAAGTTCCTTATTTGCATTATTAAACCCAGAATATTTGCAGCAGCAACAACACAAAATGTGTTGAACGAAATAAAAACTTCATGCAGGACTTTGCCAATGATATCAACTAATTTGTAGCCCCTGATGTCATAAGAATCACTTCTGCACCTTTGAACATGAAGAGATGCCTGTTTCATTATATGAACGTTCCCAATTCTTCCCATCAAAATGCTTGATTTCAATGTGTGTCAACGTTCCAGGGTCAACACACCTGACTGTAACTGCAACCCCATCTGGGTTTGAGCGTGGATAATAGAATGAAGTTATACCACATATTTTACAGAATGTGTGCTTTGCAGTGTGAGTTCCAAACGTGTAAGTTGTAAGAAACTTAGCAGAATCTCCCAAAAGCTCAAACTTTTCAGCAGGTACAATGAAGTGAGTATTAGCTCTTATGTAACAGTTTGAGCAGTTGCAGTCCCATGCCACTACACTGGAAGGAGCTACCACTTTCCACCTAACACTCTTACAATGGCATCCTCCTGTATGCACCACTGTTTCAGCTTCCATTTCAGAATTCTAAACAACAATTATCATAAAGATTCTGTTAAGGGAGATTGAACTTGGTATCATTAATTAAACTAAGCAAGGAACAATTTGGAATGAGTTCATACTTGAGTCACAACATACTATACCACTAAAAATTCAATACCAAATCAATTTATGTTCTGCATAATAGACAGGGGTTATTATGAGTATGACAAATATTCTGTTGCTGATGAATTATTGTTCACAAAGAAAGAATAAGGGGCGCTGAGGGCTCAAAGTTTCCTGGGTTCATAAGTTTCATAAGCCGAAAGCTTTAAAACAATTAAAAGACATAATCATTGGATGCAGCTAACAAAATTCCAACATAACAAAAGAAGCAGCTAATGATAAGTAGAACATAAATTTATGGACGAAGCAGAGTCAAATATTCTTGACAATAACTAAACGATGAATGATCAGTTGTTAACAGGAAATAGAAATGAAGTAGCTTACCTTATAGATCAGATGTCAGATGGGTCGGTAGAATTTGTAAGCCAGCTTTATATCAGAATATTTTCTTTTGATAACATCTTTATATCATAATTATTTATTACTAGAGAAGAATCATTTTGACTTTCCCTATGTGAATTCGCAGCCTTTGTAAATAATTTACTGTAGATCAGTATTAAAAAATTATTAAAAATCTTAACGATATTTTTTAAAAGTAATAGTTTATAATTTTCTATCTCTAAAAATAAGATGTTGATCTCAATAATATCAATTTAATAGATAATATATATTTTATTTATTTTTTTATTTTTATTAAATCGATATTATTTAAATCAATATTTCAATCATAAACATGAAAATAATTATTAACGTCTAATTTTAATAAATAATGTCTATAATCGATGAAGATTTGAACATTTTAAAATATTAATATATTAATATATGGTGATATATTGTAGAACAAAAAGTGGGGGACACTTGTTAATAATGGAATCCTTGTTAAAGAATTAAATATGAAAATAAAAATGTACTCAAATTTATGTTTTCAAACGTTTTAAAAATTTAAAATTTGTTTTTTCAAATGTAAAACTTCATTATTTTTATTTCTTAAGAATATTTGTTAATAAGATCTTTTATATTCGAAATAAATAAAAAAATCCAAAATACTACGTATGTTTCTAAATATAAGATTATTTTTTGAAAAAGTTTATCTCTAAGAAAGTTTATTCAATTAAGATTTAAAAGTATTTTAATAGATATTTTTTACATGAAAAAATCTTGAGATATTCAATCACAATTTTAATGTATTTAAAATTAGTTGAAATATTCAATTAGAATTATTTAAACTTTTTGAGAAATTTAAAAGTAATATCAATTTTTAACCGTTTAATATTATCTATTTTTTTTTCTTTTCAAGATTTGATTTCTATTATTGGAAAGAGGGTGGTATAATAGTAATAATAATAATAATAATAACATTATCTCTTTTGAGTTTTCACTTGACTTGAGTTTTTGTTTTTGTCGTTTTTAGTGAGATGATGAATCAGATTTGAGTATATTTGTTTATTAATTCCTTTTCCTATATTTAAAGACAGGTTTTTAGTAAACAATCATTCTAGTTATTGAGTTTGTGAGATGCCATTTATTGTCTTTGAATGTTTTAAAATTATAAATATATTTTTAAGTATTTTTTTATAGTAATTTTATAGATTAAATTGATAAAAAAATATTTTTTATGATTAAACTAAATAATTGAAGACACTTTTGAAAACTAAAATGACTAATAAAAATATATTTAAATAGATTTTTGTGATTTTAATATATCTAAATTAAATAATAGAAAATACTCTATTGTAACAATTTTTTAACTAAAATTTGAATTATAATTTGCTATATTGCAAGAGTGTAATTCGTGAAAGTCACAAGTTGATTTGCTGGTTTTAGAGAGTTATAATGATAAAGTGATCACAAATTCAATTAACTTTTCTAAATAAACTAAAATTTAATCATTAATATTGATTATTTAAAAAAACAAATGATTAATTCGTTCCGGTACACAATCTGCATTATATATTTAAAAATAAAATAAAAAATAAACCGCCGTCAAGATTTAAAGGTTTTCTAGATTCAACCCCTGCTATACTTAGTGTATGTGCAGTATTTTTATTTTTCACAATGTTGTACCTTTATATTATTTTGTTATATATTTCCTTCTTAATGTTGACTCATTCTTATGCCATTTTCACATGACAAACACCACTGTTTTTTAAGGAAAATCACTAAAGGTCCCATGTTATTGACATTTAGATGACTGCTTTAATCACTGATGTTGTTTTGTCTTATACTTATGATTTAAAAAATTATAATATATATGTGATAATATTTATATAAATATTATTTTATATTTTGAGTTGGTCTTTGTAAAATATAGGGGATTAAAAGAGTGCTACTCTCCATAATGAATTATAAGGAATTTTTTTTATCAGATTAGCATATTAAGTAATGTTATTGATCATATTTAATTTATACAATCTCAATAAAAATTAAATCAATTTTTATTTTCAATGACTAAATTAGATAATTGAAGATATAAAATATTATTTTAAATAAAAATAATTTAAATATAAAGATCCGTTGACTTCATATTTAACTTGGTGAGGAGTTAATAATATTAATAACTCCATTCCAAGCAACAAATAACAAGGATATTGTCAAGTTAATTTGTTGAATTGTCATATGAAGCAGATATGAATGCAGTTGGGGACAATTATCAGTGAATGAAATCAATAATGTAAGACTCAAGCTCATTCATAGTACATTTCCAAAGGACTATTCAAACTTTCCTTAATACCATGCCAAATGGAAGATTTTACTTTATATTTTAAAGCTCTATTATTTACGGAGCTTGATTGGCCAATCGTAAATATGGAAACAGTAAGCTATTTTTTGTTTTCCATTAAAGATTCACATAATGAACGTTAGTAAATAATTATTTTTATAATCATTTTGAGTCAATTATATAGTTTATTTATTTTTAATTTAATATTTATGTTAGAGTTATTTTAAATAAATAATTATTCGATAGAATAACGTATTTATGTTTTTATTTTTACAATCAACCAATTATTTTACATAATTTTTCTTTATTTCATTCGTTGAACACAGGGCTGAAGTTTAAATGTTTAATATTTAATTATATTTATAGTTGTAGATATTGAAATGAAATCAAAATATTTATATAATATATCTTAAAGGCACATGAAAGTAAGTATGACCTTATAAAAAAAATAAGAATATTTTAGTCGATTTAATCGTAACGTGGATGAGAAGATTAGATGGAGGAATATAAGAACAACCTTTTTTTAAAGGAGAGAACAACGTTTCTAATTTTAACAACTATTACTTTTATTTTGCTATGAACTACTATTACTTTTTCATTTCCGCCATTATCTGCTTTTCTTTTCCTCTAAAAAATACTTCTTCCCTTCACTCCATCCCCTATAAGCCCCACCCGTTTTCCCAATAGTGATATGAGAGAAGTATGGAGACACTTTATAATGTTTTTGTTTTAAAGACAAATCCATCGTCGTACGTTATTTGGATGAAAAGAGAGGCATCACAATGCATATATATTTTTATAGTTTTTGTCGACGATCCTAACTCAATAGCAACTTAGTTAATAAAGTGGAATCCAACTGTTTGCTTATTATAAATAGTGAAACACTAAGACGAGTTAAATTTATTTTTGGTATTTATAAAATTTACAAATTTCCATTTTGGTTTCTATTAATTTTTTTCTTCAATTTTTGTACCATAAAGTTTTATGTCTATTTTAATTCTTATAATATAAAATTTGTTAGAATAATTATATTAAGAGACCTATATAAAAGTGTAACTTACTACAATAATTCTTCACATAATTATTTTGTGTTTTATTTTTGTCTTTAATTATTTATCTCTTTTTTTATTTCAACCATCGTTCTCAATATCTACTAAACTTGTAGGCACACCTCATGTGTTATGATAGAAATCTTTACAAAACATGAGTTCAAATTTCAATTTTTAGATCCTTATTTATGTTATTTTCGTATTTTAGTTTTTTGAATTTTTGACTCTTTAAAATTCATATTTAATTTATATGTTACTAAATAAAATTCAAATTTTAGTGGAGGAGTTGTTTACATTGTTCTAAACTTGCCAGCAAATACTATTTGGAAATTTAAAGAGTACACTAGAATTTATTATTTATTTAATAACGAAGACTAAATTTATTGACGAAAAAATGTCATAAATTAAAAGATAAAGAAATATTTTAGAGAGATTAAAAACACAATTTTAAAATTTTATGATATCTAAAAAATATATTTAACCAAATATAAAATTATTCATGTATTACTTAATGATTTTAACTTTTAGGATAAGTTTCTTTACCTCACAAGCTTAAATTCCAATTACATTACATCCACTAGAATAATTTCTTGCTCAAATAAAGTTCAAAATACATGTCACTTTATAACCTTTTTTAGTCAAACAAAGGTCTCATCGACTTGATTCTTTTTCCTCCTTTCTATTTCTATGGTGGTGCATTATAATTTTCTATTTGGACCTCTATGGGTGGAACACTTAATTCTATTCTACACTTTCTAAATTATTTGAAAGTGGCTCAAATTGAATCCCAACAAGAAAACGAAATGAAGGGTGTGGGGGAACAAGTACATACCCTTTTGATAAAGTGGAACTGTGCTTTGAGAAAGATATGGAACAATGCACATGGAGACTCTAACATTACCTAGTGCCACCTGAGGCTTCTATGGGCCCCATAGTGATGAATTAGGGCCCTATTATGGTTATTGCTTCTATAGCAACTCACTCAAGACCTGAAAAATATTTATGGTACAATATTTCAATTATTCATGTTTGAGCTGGATTCACATGCCCAATTTTCATATGGTACTGTTTTCCTTAATTTTGATTGCCCCTTAATGTCACTCTCCCATCTAATTAAAAGATCTATTCTATCTGATCTCAAGTATATGATAAAGTATGTCTAAAAATAAATTGTATTTAGTTTAAATTTTGTACAAAATACATATATTTTTATTAATTAAATTTTCTCTTATATTCAATATTAAAAAGATATGTTTTTTTCTTTTTAATAAAGCTTAGTTGAGTTTTTGAGGTTTACAATTGTTAAGATATGTCTTAAGATTCAAAGAGCACTGCAAGAGTCTCATATATATATATTATTATTCAATGAGATTTTCGCATTGTTATCTGAAGTTTAATCTATACCTTTATGAGATATGAATAAACTTTTTACTAATTATTACATTAACGTATAAGATATATGAAAAGCAAGAGATATTTCAATCCATTTATAAAAGACTCACAAAACATTTATAAAAGGCTCACAAAAGAAGACATAGAGTATAAAAAGGTAAAAGAATGAATTAATACAGAGGTCGCTCAAACTCAACTAAACATTAAAAAAAGAGGTAAAGTTTTCCTTATATATTTATAATATTTACTTAAAAATACAACTTAAATACGATAAATATGCCAATTGTTATAGGGAATAATTATGACATATGATCTATAGCAGTGTTATCAATATTTATATATCGTTCAATAATTCGACAATAGCTACCATTGTTATCGTTAAGAAAAAGTTTTTAAGGTCCTCCATCTTTAAGTCTTTATGACTAAAATAGTAACATGAAAAAATGTTAGATTCGATAAAGAAAAAAAAAAGAGAAAAGAGACATAACTAAATTTTAAAACACTAATGTTTATTTTTTTTAATCGATGACAATTGAATTAAGGACGGATCCATTCACAATTTTGCATGGACAATGATGTGAATTGTATTCGTAAAAATATATTTTCTTTTAATATTTAATATACTAATCATTAAGTTATACCATAATAAGAAAGACTTATAATATAGATGGTGTCTCCACTGTATTTTGATTTTTTTAAAAATATATGTGATTGTTGTTATAATAGTTTTCAAATATATTATAATTATCTTATAAAAAAATGTATTATAATTACAAAAGTAAACTAAAATGTATCTTTTAATAGTCATTTTAATTTTTAAATGTATCTTTAATTAATTAATTTAGTACTCAAATGGATTTCTCGTTAGTCTTTTTGGTTTATAAAATTATTAATAAAAGGAATATTTAGTTACACGTTTGTAATTTCAATAAATTTAGATACGGTATAATATGCATCGATTAAATAATTATTTTCTTTTTAAAACAAAAATTATATATATGATAAAGCTCAAATGATTAATGAACTTTAATTAAAATAAATTATTTGTGAGAACATCAGTTCAAATTTCAGCTGAAACAATTATTATTCATATTTTATTTACTTTCGGGAGAACTATAGATTAGTATAACCTCGTGCCCATGAGAACTAGAAAAACCATATACATATTGTCATAAAGTTTTACACAAAAGTGTGGTGTTTAACTCTCTAATATAGCTACTTTTTGCTTAATGTTGATGATTCATCGGGCATCCAGTATGATATCCAATGATATACCATGGTTTGATCTTGACCAAATGTATTATGTATAACGGCAACGACATTTCAACTCCATTATGTGATTATATTATCAAAAATATTGATCCAACACTCAATTCAAGATCAAAAGTAGAGTTGTACATGAATTGAGTTGAGACTTTTTTTTTAATTAAATATGATATTTGAAATGATCAATTTTATTTGGATTGAATTGAATTCTTGACTTATGATTTTTCTATTAAACCTGAACTAAACCAACTTAATTATAAGCGGGTTAGATTGAGTTGGATTCACGGATAATAATTATTTTTATTTTAAAAAATATAATTAAATTTTAATTGATTATTCAAATTAGATCCAATTGAATTGCGGAGCACAAGAGTTTACCTTATCTATAGGGATGGCAATGGGTAGGATTTGGGTAGGGTACTATAGTACCAGTACCCATACCCGCAGTTTAAAAAAATACTCCGTACCCTATTAGGTATCAATATCCTGGATACTTAAGTGCCCGTACTCATACCCATATCGATCAATAAATATTATTTTGTGATTAAATTTAAAAATTATTCAAATATCATAAATCCAATTACAAAGTATTATAAACCAAAAAAATTTCTAACTCAAAACATTTCAAATGAACACTCATTACAGTACATCAAATATCCATAATAATATTTAATGAAGTTGCAACTCTTACGACAATATTATTTGAGATAAGTAAAAATAATTTATAAGAAGTTGCAAGTATAATTATAAAGACACAATTAATAAGATATAACTCTTAGTTATAAAGTCACAATTATTTAACTATTCATCATAATCAAATTCTTAAAAAGTTTGCAAACGTTTATCTTTTGATTTGATTATAAATATTATAATGGTTCAATGATATTAATAGATATTAAAATATAAAGGAAAACAATTAATTAAACTAGACATTAATATAATATATAAATAAATAATATATTTATATAAGTGCGGGTGTGGGACGGGTGGGCTTAATTTTGTGGGTAATTACTCGTCCCCGTGTTCATATTTATTATGCGGATTTTTACCCTATCAATTATAGATTTTTTGCGGGTAACCACTAGATTTGGATCTAATTGGGATCCCTAGTTATCCATGTACCCTTTCATAAAAGAAAATAAATAAAAAACATTTATGAGAGCGTTCACCTCTAATAAATACTGACAAATGAGGTGTTAAATAAAATCTAGTGTGACTGTATCAAATATCTTAAAGAAGCTAAAGGACATTGATTGACCCCGGTCCCCCCGATACATTCACCTAGTTTTTTTTTCTTCTCTATCCATGTCGATGGTTCCCAGAAATTGAATATCTAGTCCCACTGACATATGACTTATATCACACGTTTACTTACTATTTGGATAGGCATTATTACTAACTCATATATACACATTATTATATTGCTACTTAGGGCCGCTCCTAACCATGTTTCGGTTCTGCAATATGGCCCAAATTTTTTGGCACCAAAATTATATAGGAAAGAATTGTATGAGCATTTATCGTGTAAAAATATATTTATTACATCATATATAATAAAATTGATTTTCATTATATATCTTTTTAAGATGAATTGATAAGTATTATATTAAATATAATAAAATTTATTATCATTAATAACTTATAAAAAAAAACCAAATATATATAAAATGTAGAATATTAAATTCAAACTTTACGCAAAAACATCTATATTACGAAGAACAATCTTGTGGGTTTTTTTTATCAAATAATTTTTTTTGAAAAAAAATTATTTTAATTTTTATTAAAATAACAAAAATAATATATATATATATATATATATATATAATTAATATAATTCATAAAAATAGATAAATAGAAATTTTAAATTACGATAAACTTGTAGGAAATTCAAGTTCGAAATGACAATTTTTCAAATGATAATTTTTTTAAAAAAAAATATTTCAATTTTTGTTGAAATAATAAAAGTAATATACATATAATTAATATAATTCATAAAAATAGATAAATAGAAATTTTAAATTACGATAAAATTTTAGGAAATCC